>PVLC010021008.1:0-28523 GCA_004027655.1 Graphiurus murinus
GGTGTGGAGAAGTGGGAACCCTAATACATTGTTGGTGGGATTGCAAACTTGTGCAACCACTGTGGAAAACAGTATGGAGGATCCTCAGATGAATGGGAGTGAACCTACCATATGACCCAGCAATACCACTACTGGGTATATACCCAACAGAATGGAAACCAAATTATCAGACCGATGCATGTGTATCTATGTTTATAGCGGCTCAATTCACAATAGCCAAACTATGGAAGCAGCCAAGATGTTCATCCACAGATGAATGGATTACAAAATTATGGGATATGTACACAATGGAATTTTACTCAGCCATAAAGAAGAATAAAATCATGTTCTTTGCAGGGAAATGGATGCAACTGGAAAACATTATGTTAAGTGAGATTAGTCAGTCACAAAGAGTTAAGAAGCATATGTTCTCCCTAATATGTGGATGCTAGGGAGAAGACAGGGCATAGGAGTGTCTCCAGATGAAATGGAGAGATCCTCGATAAGCAAAGAAATTGATTTAATTGTAGTGGATGCATGGGGCAGAGGGACACCCTAAGGCACATGATGTACTTACACAATCATATCAAGGTCACTCACTGAAGTGAACCTGAGGGGGAGGGAGGGGGAGGGAATGGGGAGGGAATTGGGGAAGGGGTCAAATGAGAAGTGTGTGCAAATATGTTGTTAACAACTTGTACTTAACAAAAATGTATGCTATATTGCACGAATTACTACAATAAAAAATTAAAAAAAAATAAATGCAAAAGAAACTCTCCATGATATAAAGTCACACATAAATCCCAATACACTAATACTAGGAGACTTCAAAACTCCTGTCACAACATTAGACCAATCTTCTAAACAGAAGATCAGTAAAGATGCTTCAATAATACCATAAACCAAATGACCTGTTAAACACATATAGAATATTTTACCCAATTACAGCTGAATTCACATTTTTCTCAGCAGCCCATGGAACCTTCTCCAAAATAGACCACATTCTGGGCCACAAAGAGAGCACTGGCAAATTCAAAAAATGTAGCATAATTCCTTGTATCTTTTCAGATCACAGTGGAGTGAAACTAGAAATCAACTCTAAGAAGACCCAGAGTAACCATGTAAACACATAGAGACTGAGCACCACACTGATGAACAAGGAATGGGTCATAGAAGAAGTAAGGGGAGAAATTAAAAAATTCCTAGAAACCAGTGAAAACAGAGACACAACATATCAAAACCTCTGGGACACCTTGAAGGCAGTACTAAGAGGAAAATTTATAGCACTGAGTGCCCATATAAGAAGAAAGGAAAATTGCCAAATAAATAACCGAATGACACAGCTCAAAGCCCTTGAAAAACAAGAACAGTCTAACCCCAAAGCCAGTAGAAGACAGGAGATTATGAAAATCAGAGCAGAAATTAATGAAATAGAGAATAAATATAATACAGAAAATCAACAAAACCAAAAGCTGGTTTCTTGAAAAAATAAACAAGATAGATAAACCATTGGCCAATCTAACCAAAAGAAAGAGAAAATCAACCAAAATTACCAAAATAAGAGATGAGAAAGGGGATATTACCACCAACAGTGTGGAAATACAGAGTATCATCAGAAACCACTTTGAAAAACTATATTTCAACAAAATGGAAAATCTAGAAGAAATTGACAAATTTCTAGATACATATAACCTTCCTAAATTGAGTCAAGAAGGTATAGAAAACTTAAAAGACCAATAACAATCAAAGAAATAGAAACAGCAATAGTTTACCATCAAACAAAAAGCCCAGGGCTAGATTGTTTTCCAAGTGAATTTTATAAAACATTTATAGAAGAACTAATCCCAATACTCCTCAAAGTATTCCGTGAGATTGAAAGAAACGGGACCTTCCCAAACACATTCTATGAAGCCAACATCACATTAATACCAAAGCCAAATAAAGATAGCTCAAGAAAAGAAAACTATAGGCCTATATCATTGATGAACTTAGATGAAAAACTGCTAAACAAAATACTAGCAATGCACATTCAAAACCACATCAAACACTACTGCAAACAAAAGTCAAAACTCAAAATGTTAGGAATTAAAAATTATCTCTCAATAATCACACTGTATATAAATGGTCTCAACTCCCCAATAAAAAGACACAGGTGGCAAAATGGATTAAAACCCATAATCCATCTATATGCTGCCTGTAAATTAGTGCAACCACTTTGGAAAACAGTATGGAGGATCCTCAGATGAATGGGAATGAATCTACCATATGACCCAGCAATACCACTTCTGTGTATCTACCCCAAAGAACAGAAACCAAACTATCAGACCAACACATGTGTATCTATGTTCATAGCTGCACAATTCACAATTGCCAAACTATGGAACCAGCCAAGATGTCCATCAACAGATGAATGGATTACAAAACTATGGGATATGTATACAATGGAATTTTTTTCAGCCATAAAGAAGAACAAAATCATGTTATTTGCAGGGAAATGGACGGAACTGGAAAACATTATGTTAAGTGAGATTAGTCAATCACAAAAAGTAAAAAATCGTGTGCTCTCCCTAATATGTGGAAGCTAGGGAGAAAATGGGACATAAGATGGACTCCAGCTAAAGAAGGAGAAACCTTAGGTGAGCAAAGAACTTGACTTAAAGGAAGGTGATGGGGGGGACCCTAATGCACATGATGTACTTTCAGGAACACATCAAAGTCAATCACTAAACTGAACTTGAGAAGGAGGGAGGAGGAGGGAGTGGGGTGGGAATTGCGGAAGGGTTAAATGAGAAATGTGTGCATGTATGCCTTTACTAGCTTGTACCTAACAAAGAAGTATGATTACAATGCACCAATTAAAAATAAATAAATCTTAAAAAAAGAGAAAATTTTGAGCCAAATTTGTATTTATTTCTCTTGCAGTGACTGAAAATAGTAGTAAAAACAGTTTTTAAAGTATTGACAACCAGGTGTTTAATGTACTAGAGAGTGACTAAGTAAAAAAACAAAATACTGTTAATGTGGATATATATAATACATGCAATGCGTTTATTTGCGCGCACACACACACACACACACACATGCATATTGAAGTTCCATGTAGATAATACATCAATTACACTTGAACTTTGTTATCTTATTATCACTAATAGTTTTGCTTCCCTTTGGGGGAGGGTAAGTAATGGAGATTCAACCTAAATTCTCCCACATACAAAACAAGTGCTCTACTGCAGAGCTCTACCCAAGCCAATTAATAGCTTCTTTTAATTTCAGAAATTCCAGAAACAATATATTCATCACATACTATAGCATTTGCATATCATTTTGCATTGTGGACCGGATTTCACACTTGAGGAAGAAGTATTTGGAAACAAATCTTATTTTGTCTTTCTATAATGAGATGATGAGATTTGTAAACTATTTAATTTATAAAAAAGAAAAAGAAATTCCTCAAAATGTTTCTTAATTGTACATTATTTGCTTGTGATCTGCTATTGTGCTATTGTTAGTTTAAATGAAACAGAAAAGATGATTCTCACCAAAATATAAATACTGCTTACTCTGTTTACTTTGAATTATACAGTTTTCTATCAGATATTTATCTTTCATAAGCAGCACTCATAATTTTACTATATTTTATTATTTTTTATTATTTTTATTTTTTATAATAATTGGTGCATTGTAATCAATCATCCAAACAAACATAAATCAAGGCAATACAAAATGAAAACAGAGTAAAAACAAATAAAACATAACACAAAAAAACCCAAAAAACAAAAAAACAAAACAAAACCAAAAAAGCAACAACAAGAAACAAAAACAAAAACCCTGTCACTTGAATGGTGGGTGACTGAGTTTGCGCTTTGTATAGGGGCTCCCTCACCCCGGGCGTGCAATTTAACTTAAATATCCCTGCTGCTCTGGTTCCAGTGGGAGGGGTGATCTGGGGTGTCCCAGGTGTTCTTGATGAATGTTGATCCTGCAGGGATATGCCACCTGATTAGGGTGTGGAATTCACTTCTGGTTGTTGGGTGTACAGGTGATTGTTGGAGGTCTTGATGCTAAGAGATGCTGCTTTTGGCAACTGGCAAGATGGTGGCTGGCAAAAAGGCGGCTGGCAAAATGGCGGCCTCTGGTTAACAGTGTATGCCACTGCCTAGAGTGTGTGCCTGTGCGCACCAGCTCCTTTGTTCTCTCTGGGTTCTGTTCAGCTGCTTTTGTTGCCTTATTCACTTTTTTTTTTTTTTTTTCTGCTTTGCTTTTCTTTCTTTCCGTCAAGAAGCTGCATTTGTGGCAGTTTTGATTCAAGCTCTGCAATGTAGTTTATCACTGCTCCAGCTCTGGAGGGGGAGGTGAGCTGGAGTGATCCCACGGAGGCTTAGGCTGGTCGTACCACGCATTCCAGTCTCTGTGGAAGGTTCGGGGATCCACCGCCTGGTTAGGATGTGGAGTTCTGGAGTCGCTTACTCCACGTCTGGTTGTCGCTGGGTACACAGGAGGTCACTAGATATCTCCATGTTAGTAGACCCCCGGCTTAATGGCCACCGCCTCTCCACAGCTTGGCGTCACTGATGCGCGTTCTGGCTCCTTTGCTCTCCCTGGTCGGCTTTCTGGGGTCTCTTTAATTGTAATTCAAATTTCGTTGTTTTGTTTGCTTTTTTGTTGCTTTTTTCTTTCAGTCAAAAAGTTACTTTTATGGCAGATTTGATTGGAGCTCACAGCACCTGAGGAGAGGTATTTCAATCAGATGCCATCTTGGGCTCCCTTGGTCGAAGGGCTATATTTTATTTTATTCTGTTTTGTTGAACATTTTCCAGTGTACAACATGCATCCTGCTCCTCCCTCTCACATACCACCCCAGACAAAGGTTAATCTGGGATTATAGTTAAGCCAATAGACAAAGGATAAAAACAGAACTCTTTCTACCAATGTCAAGGAGGGGAGTGGCAAATCACACAATGAGAATAGGACTCTGGGATTGGTAGCCAGAAAGGAAGTGTTCTTGAAAAGAGATTTAGTTTGTATGGATATATGATAAAGGAACTTAGAGATGACAAGCCAAGGTAACAAGAACTGTCCTCTAAACCCAGTATGGTGATGCACTCCTATAATCTCAGTACTTGAGAAGTTGAGACTGGAGAATCACAGGTTGGAGACCTTGTTTTTTAAAAAAAGATTAAAAAAGAGCTGGGGGTGTAGAAGGCCACTGGGTTCAATTCCCAGTAAAATAAATAAATAAATAAATAAATAAATAAATAAATAAATAAATAAATAAATAAATAAATAAATAAAACTACCCTTCAGGACATGATTTGTTCATAACTGATCTGCTGCTAACAGAACTAAAAACAAACTTTTTCTCTTAGTACTTTTCATCTTATTTGGTGAAATAGAAAGTTATGAGGATACCAGAAACAATGGAATTTGTACATTGCCTTAGTATAGGACTTAAGCTCAGGCCAGTAGCTGAGGTGGATACCTGAAAAATTCTCAGGAACCAGAGCCCCCTCTAGACATACTGACTCAGGCTTTTGGGAGCAGAGCTCTGGAACCTTTACTCTAGAAAGCGTGCAAGGTGAATTCTTGCACACACTTGAGTTTGAAAAGCATTGCTATGAAGCAATGGCTCTCACCCGGTTGTTCTTTGATGAATAGCAGCACCCTCAATTGATGCTGAAAACTAAATGTCTTAAAAATGTCAATTTCCAGACTTCACCCTCAACTGGGCCAATCAGAAACTGTAGGGTAGGACCAGCCATATGTATGTATGTATGTATGTATGTATTTTTTATTATTTTGGGTACTGTGCATTGAACCCTGGGCCATTCTACCTTCAAGCTACACCCCTGGCCTTTTCTCTCTCTCTCTTTTTTTTTTTTTTTTTTTTTTGGAAACAGGGTCTTACAAAGATACTGAGGCTGGCCTCAAACTTGTGATCCTTCTGTCTCAGCCTCCCAAGTACTGGGATTAATAGCCAGTACTACCACACCCAGTTACCATCTGTATTTTAATATGCCTCTCAGGTAATTTTGGTGGAAGGTTAATTTTTATACTGACTGGGATAGAGAAATATTCTACATTCCTTAGTGAATAGAAGAATCACTAGGGAATCTAGTTGAAATTGAAAAAAAAAAAATTCTGTTATTACTTTTAAGAATGTGGCCAGGGAATCTGCATTTTAACTGGCTTTCTGGTACGTTTTACACAGGTTGTCCTTGAACCACAATTTGAGACATCCTGGAGCATATCTGGAGATCGGTCTGATCCTGCATTATCAATTTAAAAAAAAAATATGCTTTCCAAGGTGGTCATGGTGATGGACCCATAAAATCCCAGTATTTGAGGAGGCTGAGGAGGAGGGCAGGTTCGAGGCCAGCCTGAGCAACTTAGCAAGAACCTGTTACAAAATAAAAACTAAAAAAGTTGAGGTATAGCTTGGAGGTAGAACACTCCTGGTTTCAATCCCCAGTAACCAAAATAACAACAACAACAACAACAACAAAACAGACTTTCCAGGAGAAAAGAAAAGTTCCTTATTTAGTGTTTATTTTTAAAAAAGTTTTCAGGTGTTTGAGCTAAATTAATTATCCCACATTTTTCTCATTTTTCCAAATTCAGTCCTTGCAGCCCAGAAGAGATAACCCCCTATTGGTACATTAGTATTCTAGATGCTGGGAATAATGCTGTCGATACAGTTTTTAACCTCATTCACGACACCAGGAATACAATCATAGCATTATGAGTATACTAGTTTCAGTGCCTCTGGGAGAAAATACAATTTCTGCCTCATCAAGTTTTATTGATAAAACACAGATGTAGTTATATTATTCGTATGACTTTCTGAATTTGTTTTTTGTCTTTTCCAACTTTAACATAATCTTTATGTTCTTATGGGATGAGTAATCATTTGAGATACATTTAAATGAGCAAAAATTGGATTTTTTTTTAAATTTATTTTCAGCGTGTGATAGAAAAATGAAAAATAACAACAATAAAAAATATTCTGTAGCTCTCTCTGACAGTTATTTGAAGAAGACTCATTTACCTTTTTCCATAGTGGCAGAAGAAACGTCATCCATGGTGTATCATTGACTCGTCCCCAGTTACCGATGTTAAGTGAGGCTTAAAAAATTCAATCCCTGGAAGATGACTTCAATAACAACCGAGGAGATCTATTCAGCTGAACATTACAGGGATATCTTCTAATAATTAAAGGATCCTGAGCCTCTAAAAACCAAATAAAAATAATATGGACATGTTGGTTTTAATGAATGTGGGAAATATAAGTCCAATGCAAATATATTCTCTCTTCTCTGTGTTAAGCAATTGCATATTGAAACTATACCAGTTTTCTTGAAGAGGGTCAACTTTTGAACATAATCTGAAAGAGGGAATTTATATGAGCATATATATTTACTTAATATATATATATTATATATAATATATATATTAATTATAATATATATTAATTGCATGTTCAACTACAAGATGTTTCCAAGCTCATGTATGCATTGATTCACAGCCTTCTCATTGATAATAGTTATTGAGGAGGAAAACTACCAGTAATGCTAGAACTAAGACTGATGTACTAGTGGTTAAGCTAGATTAATTAATTCATTTATAAATAATAATTGAATGCCTATTTGTGGCAGGCAATTTGCTTGTGCATTGCAACACAAGATTGTAGAATTTCTGTTGGAAATGAATTTCTAGTTGAACTTGGTTATTGACAAATACAATTTTCTTCAACTCCTTCCTTCCCTTCCCTCCCTCCCTCCCTCCCTCCCTTCCTTCCTTCCTTCCTTCCTTCCTTCCTTCCTTCCTTCCTTCCTTCTTTCCTTTATTTTGATCCACTATAATTCTTTAGCAACAATCTATATCAGTTTTGCTTACCCTTGTAATCATCATGAGGCCAAGATTTTTGGCAGTATTTAAATTTACTATGCAAGGAAATCTTTAAAGTCATAGGTTCCGTGAAGCTGTTAGAGTCTTTCTAGATAACCTAATGAATACTTATCATAGAGTAATGATTTTACAGTGTTCAAGTAGAATTTCAGAGAAACCAAGTCACTCAATCAAGACCATTATCCAGAGTAGAGCAAATCAGTTATACTTATTGTCAATCCAATGTTTTCTGTATTTAATAGAATATTTTTATCAAACTTTTATAGATGCCTTTCTTCAAATAACATTGCAATGAGTCATAAGTCACCATATTTTTTATTGGTATGTATTTGTTAAACTTAAATTGCTATCATTTACCTATGCAAGTTACGTCAATGCCAGCTACATTTTAGATATTCCAAAAGTTCAAGGGTCCTTATGTGTGAGGCTCTGAGTTTCTAATGTGTTTAATTCTTGGCCCTTGTATTACTATATATACACTCATTATTATACTATATATACACTCATTATTCAAAAATACATTTAAATGTAATTGAAATTTGATGGTGATTATAGTTTTGAGACTACATCTTTGCTGTATATACACAGAAACAAGCACAAGATATCTATCTGTTTATGTAGTCTCTTTTTAAATTATGGGACAAATATACACAACAATACATCATTTTATTCATTTTTAAGTGTATTGTTCAGCAGAAGTTCAGCTACTTTAAGTGTTTCTACATTTTTGTGTCACTATTACCACCACCCGTATTTGGTTTTTACAAATATTTTTCTCAATATGTTTAATTTTTTCTTCCTATGCATCTTTCTTGTATTTGTTGAATATACTCCAAAATAGTGGATAATTTGAATGCAAATTCTGTTTTTAAATATTATTTTCCAATTATTTATTTTGACTGACTTTTTATCTCACATTGTTGGTAAATTCTTTTATTAATTTTAATTATTATGGGTTGGTTTGAGTTTATTTACATAATCAAGCTATTTGAAAAGGTTGCAAATTTTATTGTCATTTCCATTTTTTAATTCTATTAATTTTATCACCATTTAAATAGGTAGAAATGAAAAAAAAATAGAAAACAGAAGAACAATATCAAGTGTTGGCAAGAATATGCAACAATTGCAATACTCATATAATGATAGAATGCTAAAGATCAGTATTGGAAAATTTGGGCTGTTTTTAATAAAGTTGGATGTAGGTTTGCCATACACACAGTACTTAACTGTGTTTACAACATGAATATATTTGCATGATCCCTAAGAATCACAAATAAAATTTTTGTGTAGAAAAAAAGAAACATAAAGCTGAGCATGGTGGCTCGTATTTGTTAATCCCAGTACTTGGAAGGCTAAGACAGGAGGATCACAAGTTTGAGGCCAGCCTCGGCAATTTAGCAAAGCGTTAACAACTTAGTGAGACTTTGTTTTAAAATAAAAAATAAAATAGGGCTGGGGTATACCTCAGAGGCAACAGGCCCCTGGGTTCAATTTCTAGTACGAGAGAGAGACAGAGAGAGATCCAAGGAAGATTCGTTAAACTTCTAACTGGCAATGACCTATTTATGTCAGAAGTAGAATAGATTAATCAATTAAGGTATATTCAGATACTTTAATGAAAATAAATGAACTACATGAACTTCAACCGCACACATAATAAGGATGCATTTGACAATTACAATGTTAAGCCAAACAAGTCCACCCCCCACCACAAACATGAACATGCTAATGGGTTTTGTGGTTTATTCATATTAAGTTGAAAAATAAACAGGCAGTAGTAATGTAAATCGAAGTTACAAGAACAAAGGGTGCTTATCATTTAGGAGAAGCTACCCAGGGAACCAGGCACTGGAGAGGCACTTTATCACAGGATCATGGTTTGCTGCCAAATACGATGCCAGTGAGCAACACTAGTTGATGGGAAGGTTCTGGAATTTCTTTAAATGATTTGATAAGAATCAGACATTGGTGGCACACACCTGTAATCCCAGAGGCTGAGATAGGAGGACTACAGGTTCAAGATCAGCCTCAGCAACTTAGCAAGACCCTCAGCAACTTAGTTATGCCCTGTTTTCAAAAGAATGACAATAAAAGAAAACTGAGGGTGTAGCTTGGAGGTAGAATGCCCCTGGGTTCAATCTCTAGTACCTAAAAACAAACAACAACAACAACATCAACAACAACAAAAAAAAACTTGACACGAGTCATCAAAAGAAGAAAAAACTTGCAATGTACAAAAGCAAGCTGAAATATTTTCCTTGTGAGCTTATCTCTGGCTGTTATGGTATACCTAGAAGCTTCCAAAATCTCCATCTTGAAGAAGACACTGGTTGCTTCCTTGGCTGCATTTCTTTCATCATCGTGGATTCTTGCATGCCTTGTCACTGAGGGGTGCTTGAGCAGCTCTTCTGCCACCTGTGTGGAAACCTAAGCACAGTTTGATGAACCTTCCTCTGTATTCATGGCGACCTTCTGGTTTGTGGTAACACAATTGTAAATATACTAAAGCAGCAGCCTGTTTTACTTCTTATTTTGTGTCTTTTTGTTTCCCCCAAATCTGCCTTAACTTACAGCAATTCTCTTGTTTTATTCTTTCCCCTGCTAATTTAACTCCGTTCTCCTGCTAGTTAAACACCATGCCTTCTCTTCCCTCTGTAGCAAGTGGTTCTTCTGAACATGTAACAGACTAAAGCATACAGAGCACTTGCTTATTATATCTTTTAAAAGGAGAACAAAAATAAAGCATTCAAAAGTTGGAGATATTGGGGAGGGAACAAACATTCAAAACAAGGATATTTTGGTTTGAAATAATGAGTTAAATCAGTAATAACACATTAAACAAGTGTTTCTTTCTCCTTTGCTTTATTTTGTTTTGTGGCACTGGGGATGGAATCCAGGGCCTTTCACAGGCTAGGCAAGCATATCAGTACTGAGCTATCTTCCCAGCCCTAAACAAGCGTTTCTAAATCAAATGCCTCTTTGATCCAGTGTCATTTCATACCTGGAAAACATCATTATCTCTACTCTTTCTTCTATCCTTCCCCTTTGGGATATAATTTGTAGTAATCTTCATGATCAGATGCTGACATACTTGTTTGGGCACAATAAAGTAAGAAAGGTCATTAGCAATCATCTTTTTTATGTTTTGATTAAGAAGTTGTGAGAAATTATGTGGATAGTATTGAAGTGAGTTGATGTAGGTGAGACAGCTCACGGTGGCAACACCAAAGCCAAATGTTACTTTCCTGGAAGTCAGCAAATATTTCTGTAACATTATACTTTGTTTCATCTTCTGTAGAGGAAAAAATTATCTTCTGGAAGAGTATCTAGCACTTGAAAAGTATTAGCAATTCTTTTTTTTTTTTTTTTTTTTTTTTTTTTTTGCGGTACTGGGGATTGAACTCAGGGGCATTCTACCTCCGAGCTATACCCCCAGCCCTATTTTTTATTCTTTATTTTGAAACAGAGTCTCACTAAGTTGCAGAGTGCCTCACTAGGTAGCTGAGGCTGGCCGAGAACCCGGATTCTCAGATCTCAGCCTCCCGAATGCTGGGATTACAAGCGTGCGCCACCAAGCCCGGCAGTATTAGCAATTCTAAGTTGTTATTATGATTACCACCATTGCCATAAATCTCACTATGCAGTCTGTTTTGAGTGTTTTTTCCTTATGTTGTCTCATGGACTATTTAAGCAACTTGGAGGTAGACTATTATGAGCACTATTTTGCAGATGAGGAAGGTAGGTAATAGAACTTGGGAAAATTATTAAGTCATTCAGCTAGCAAGCAGAAAAGTTGGAATTGAAACCCAAGCCCTATAGTAATGTTAAGTAAAATGAATTCCAATTGTTATATATAACACGGTCCCAAGAATGCAAAGCTGCATGGAACAAAGGAACTGGAAATAAACAACTTCAAGGTATTAATAATACTTGAATTTGCATTATGGGGATCTAAGTGTGTGTGTTTACTCATCCCTAGTTCTCTCTACATTGCCAGTTGTATCTAATAATTCTGTGCTAATTTTATTATAATAGAAAACATGGGATTATTTTTAAAGGCTACATAATTAAAATGAAAGCTTCATCTGCAATACAACCTAAGGAATATAGTCCCAATTATAGCCATCCTGGGGCTGTTTACTATAAAAAAAATGTTAAAATATGGGTTTGCCACATGCTCATATTGAAGAGAAAGCTGGTCAGTTTTCAGGGTGAGGGGAAAAGAATTTTATAACAAGAAGAAAAAAGAAAAAAAAGAGTGTCACAATCATTTGTGCATTTGCATTGATCATAAGGGGGGAAAGAGGGACCAAAGAGGCAAGTAGCACTGTTTTATAAAAAATAGAATCAAGAACTTACTCTCTGTACCATTTGGTGTCCTTCATCCCTAAGTAAATTATAGACCTCAAATACCCCCAGCTAGAAATATCCATGATAATTCAGCAATGAAACTTTCAGAGGAGAACTAAATCAAAAACTTAAATTGAGTAAAATCTGCTAAGGACATCTGGTTCCTAAAAGCCGGGATTTATAATCAGAATATTCATGGGCGATGTCAGAGTCCAATGCAGGTGCTCTGCCAAGGAGAATGTCGCTGTGCACAGGAAGTGTACGGAGATCTGCATACGCAGGCACACTTTTAGACATTGCATTTGCATGACTGCTTTTTTAGTATTTGGAATCAGAGTTTGCTTTATCAAATGTTGAGTCCTTAGCTCCCCATAGTAAATCTCCTAGGGTCAGCACCATTTCTTTTCTTCTGCCTATTATACTTATTTCACTCCTAGACCATTTTCTAGGTACTTCTTGAACATTCGCAGTATATGAAATGGAAAGAAAAAAAAGTTGGTAGGCATGAGAAATACTGTGACATGGACAAATAATGACAAGCGATTATATCTAGGGTAGTGCTGTGATGGAATGAAGTACAGGGACATTTACGAATGCAGAGGAGACCACAGGATCTGGCCTTTGTAAAGCTCTGGGAATATTACTAGGATGGTGTCAAGGTGGTTAGTTGACTTACAGAGATGTCACCTGAATTGAGCTTGTTGGGGGGTTAAACGCTAGCCAGCTGAAAGGCAGGACAGACATACAGAGCAAAGCATAGCAGACAGAGAGAGCAACATGTCTATTTCTTAACAATACAGTTCCAAAGTGGAAGGGACAGGATTCCTGATGTTTGCTAAAGTGTTATAACCCATTGGAACACGCTATTTTCCATTGCAGGGAAAGGAAAGCATCCGGACAAGATTTACAATTGGGGCTGTCAGTTTATCAGGATGGAGCAGGTGTCAGGAGCAGCAAGAAATCAAGTCCAGAAGGAATAAAATCAGAAATAGAGAGATGAGCAGAAATGGTAAGTAATGGCCCTGGCAAAGGCCAACCGAGATTGCACAACAGAACTCCAGCATGAAAATGAAATCCAGACCTTGTATTAGAGGAAGGGCTGTAAAACGCTCAGGAGCAATTAAAGATCTCTGCAGGTTAGGCACTGCTTCAGTATTGATATAAAAATAGCAATTGATTTCCACAAGCAGCAGTCTCTTGGACTGGTAAGTGTGGAATGCCTACATACTAGTAAATACATTTTAATAGGATACTATCAAGATAAAATATTGCTTATCATATATATGATCACTGAAAGGCTAAAAACCAAAATCATTTTGGAAATCCAGTTGGGGAAAGTAATCATGAGATCTTTGTCTAAATCACTTTCAATCTAGAGATGGTTTGAGTTTTCATCTCTTCAACTTACATCTGTTTAAAATAGAGAAACTTTTACTTTTAACATTCTATAGACTCTAAAAAGCTTTCATGGAAAAAGAAAATTTATTTTATTATGTCCATTACAAACGTAAGCAGTCAATGTCATTAGAAGCATTTATTTGTATTATTTATAATAAAGTAGCACATGCTTATTGTAGGAAATACATCAATGCATATAAAATTAATTTAATCATAATACTATCAACTAACCAATTACAACCATTGTTAATATTATGAAATATGTCTTTGGTGTTTTTTATATAAGACAAAATGGCATATGCAGCATAATTAAACTATATAAAATTCATTTCTTGTTTTTTCACTTTAACATTTCAAAAGGTTTTTCTGTCATTAAAATAATATTTCCAAATGTAAATTTAAATGTTTGCATAATGATTAACTTGGATCTCCCATAAATAACTTAATTCTTTAAATGTTGTAGGTATATATACATATACATATAATAATAGATAAAAATAAATTCAACTCATGTGCATTTACAGTGTATATTTCAAACACAGATCTGTGTATGCATCCCTGGTATTTATCTTAGGATAAATTCTTAGGTATGAAATTTTTGAATTAAAGGACATAAATATTCTACTGTGGTAAATAATCCTAATTTGCCTAAACCATATGCCATATTGAATTTTATTACCATACACACCAGAGAGATAAAATTTTCAAAAAGCTTGAAAGAAAAAAGGAACTGACTAAGTAACTTTACCTAAATCAATTAGTTGTCCTTGGAAAGAGATCTAAGGAATTAATAAGTTCCAATATATTTTTCCTACCCTGAAATTTTAGAAAACACATGGCACAAAAGGCTGTTTGAAATATCTTGCATGTTTGTTTATATATATTTTAGGTTGTTTTAAAATTTCTTAGTTCTTTAAAGTGGCTCTAGAATTTAACAGAGTATATATCCATTAATTCCAAGTCATATGGGCTGTTGAAGAGAAGGAGGAACCTATCAGTGACCAGGCCATTTGATGCACAGAGTTTTCCAGGCTTATGGGGAAAGTATATTTTAAGCATGTTTGATCTTCTCTAAGACCTCTAAAAGTATCCGTGTCACGAATGCTGAGTATTTTAGAGCCATACAAGTCAGTGAGTTTATTTTGTAAGTGAGATGCTTTAGCATTTATGTAAGAAGGTCACACAGTTAGAACGTATTTATATACCTTCAGGAAATTTGCTATATTGACTTCAAAATTAAATCTAAAAAGAAAGAGCAGTTAATCATATTCCCAACATTGTACTTTGCAATTTACGTGTTGGGTTTCGGTCCTCACAATACTGTAATAGTAAGACATTCTTTATTTCATTCCATTTGTTTATAAATGAATAAACTGAGGCTTAATGCATTGTTGCTAGCAAAATATTTGAGAATATGATGTGTATGTTCAGTCAAACGGACATGCATAGAGTAGCTATAATGTACCCAATGTCATGTTCAATGCAGTGGGTATATAATGAGCCTGTGTAAAGCTCAATGTCTTGCTCTGGAGATACAAACACAAAGAGTTATTTTTAAGTGCAGACACAAATGGTTGCACTGGAAGCCAAGAAATAGTTCTGTAGATTAGGATGAAAATTTTAAATATTTCTGCATTAGTAGAGTTCCACCAGATGAAACTGACTTCAGTAGATGAAAGTCCTTGCATGCATGGCTCATGGCCTGACCCCAAGAAATTTGTCTACTTTTTTTAACTTAAAAATATGTAAGTGACAAAATTATACACATTCAATGTGTTCACATGTGATAATTTGAAATATACACATGTGCAATAAAGTGCATACTTTAGAGCCTGATCTACACTGAGCATTGTGCTGGGTACTTCACATGGCAAAATACATCTACAGCTCACAATATTCCCTGAAGCTAGGGAGCATTTGGCTCATTTTACAGATGCAGATATAGAGCTTCAAATGGATTCAATAATTTACCCAATTCTACTTTGCTCTGTCTTGAATTTGAACTCAGATCCGTTGAATGCTAAAGTCCATGTATTTAGCAGATGCTGCCTGGACCACATGATATATGACCATCTTATAGTGGGATGTCCTGCATGTGTCACAAGACAAAGTTTCTTCAGCCTCTAGTCAGCACAAAGCCTGATGAGCTAGTTGCATCCACTGAATAGTCACTGCAAGAATGAAAAGCAAGCCAGGAGTGGTGGGGCACTCCTGTAATCCCAGTGCTTATAAGGCTGAGACTGGAGGATTGCAGGATTGAGGCCAGCCTCAGTAACCTTAGCAAGGCCTTCAGAAAGGTAGTAAGACCCTGTTTCAAAAAGAAAGAAAGGAAGAAGGAAGGAAGGAAGGAAGGAAGGAAGGAAGGAAGGAAGGAAGGAAGGAAGGAAGGAAAGAGGGAGGGAGGGAGGGAGGAAGAAAGGGAGGAAGGAACAAAGGGAAGGATAGATAAAATAAGACTGAGGGTGTAGCTGGGAGGCAAAATGCCCCTGAGTTCATCTCAGTACACCATACACACACACACACAGACACACACACACACACACAGACACACACACACACACACAAAAGAATTAAAAGCAGATGTAGTGATAAGAAGTGTGTGAGTGTGTGTGTGTGTGTGTGTGTGTGTGTGTGTGTGTGTGTGAATGTGTGTGGGGGTGTGTGTGTATGTGTATGATGCCAGGGAAAGACTTTTTACTCTAGGATTTATTGTTGCCTGTAATCCTTCACTTGGTTAAAGCTGTTGCTGTAGGGTTTTGCTTTCTTACTTGCTGCCAAATGGAGTCCCAACTGAAGCCATCTCAAACCAGTGGAAGAAGAGAGGTTAGGGAAGGTGTTCAACTTATCTAGAGAAACTAGAGTCAGCAATAATGACAAGAGGAGTGAATGGGTTTAATTCAGTGTTGAGTAAGTGAAAAAATTTACCCCCAAAGGCTGCTTTAGGAACAGAATTGGTCAGGCAGCAGAAAACCACGTCAGGACAAAAGGCAAGTGTCAAGATGGTAAATCAGAGGGACAAATACCAGCTTCAAACGTAGAAAAGGCTAAAGAAACAAGACAAAGCTAAGGAACCAGGCCAATCAAAGCCTGTAATAACGCAATTTAAGATTACAGGTAGCATTAACAGCATGGAAAATGTTAGCAGAACCTACTAGACTAGGCCTCCATAGCCACTAAAATGAATAAAACTTTCAAACTTCAATCCTTTTCATCTCTTTTTTCTTTTTTTGATCAAGATTCAAAGTCCTAAAAGAATTCATCCTAAACGCTGAGCCTGGACACCCACCCCCATCTTGGTGCACATATGCAGTTTAAGGGAGAGCATGTTATCTTAGGATTTTTAAGTAAAACATTGAAAATAACTCCTATGAGGATCAGATCCAATATAGCAGTTCCCTAAAGGGAGACTGAGGTAGTACAGAAAGAATATTTTGGAACCTGAAAGGAAAAAAAAAAAAAAATGAATGAAACAACAATGATCCATGCAATTCCCTGGGCCTGCCTCTGCAGGTTTGACCCCTCAATTGTTCTTAAAGCCCTACTGGCTTAGATTAAATAGTCTGAATTTCTGTCCTAGTTTTTGGATGAGACTGAATGCCATTGGTTTGATAGAGGGGATGAAAAAAGAAAGAATTAATATTCTCCATTCTCCACTTGGCTTCTAGACTTAAATTCTGTTACATATAATCCCCATGCATCCAGGCTTGCCGGCAGATATGGCACAACTCTTTAATCGCCCTTGGCTAGGGGCCTAATAAAAAGAGGCGGGGGTCATAAAATCAAATTCTGCTGGCCTCCGTTTTTACAGGCAATATCAAGCCCTGTGAACTTTAATGCCCACTGTCTATTTAGATAGTCATGGCTCAGAGCTGGTATTAAAAGTAGCTAGAAATACTTGTTCAGAAGTATTGAAATATATTGCAAATTACACTGGGGTATGGGTTTAGTCTAAACTAATCCTATATGGCACTGACCTTTGTAAAATCAGATCTGTTTTCCTTGGCAGCTTCATTTCCAGTACTTCTCTTTGTTTTATTCCCTTAAAGTTCCATCTTTATTTCATTGGGGTGTCAGGAACTGATATGAAGCAGTGGCTACATTTTAGGTGTGTTTGTGTGAATGTACAGGATCGGTTTTGCTTCTGGGTGACCAAAAGAAACCTATTTTTCATTCCATTTCCTTTGTAGCTTTATTTTCATTCTAGCAACTCTGTATTCCTAGGACACTATCAAATGCTTTTCCTTTGTAAAACAATGAATGTATTATTTTGGGCTGTGCTTTTTCTGGGGCTGAAAAGAGAGCTCGAGGTTTCCTTGTTTCCTTACACGTTAAAAAGAAAATATTATATCCTAGACACCCACATGTCTGTGTTAATTCATATTAAAAAAAAACCAGCAAAATTAATCATAGGAGGGGGATAAAAGCAACATCTGGCAAGTGTGTACAGGGATGTTGTTTCCAAATTCTTAAGTGAGAAGGATGATTTCTGAGTGAAATGATAATGTGAAAAAGAGGCATTCTCTGAAAGTGGACAGAGAATCACTGAAGAGAATTGCATTCATTTAACCACACAAGTGTTTTTTGACCTTTAGAATTTAGCCAAAAGCTTGGATAACCTCATGTCTGCATCTTTGTGTGCAGAGAAGGCACTAATCTCAGCTGCACTTTAATAAAATTTTATCCATTCTTTTTTGTTGTTGAGTTTTACTAGAGCATCAGTAAAACTCAGTCTGCAGATACCCAGCTGTGACCTGTGGCATGGTCAAATGCCAACTTAACTTCCGATTTCTATAGACAAGTTCAGAAGAGGATGCATTTTATCAGCCATATAGACATATATGTTTACTCAGTCTCAGATTGAACACAATATTAATGGATGGCAAAATAAGAATATGGCCAAGTTCCCACCTTGCTAGGGGGTCTGACTTTAATTTGGCCTTCCATAAATGATCTTCTTTCTCTAGTTGCGGATCTTATGCTTTTATGTGGTTAATAGTCACACAAAAGCATAAGAACTTGAAAAACTGTATATTCTTGGGAGATATTTCATGTTTTCTGAACCAGACTATTTCATGGTGATACTGGAAATCTTAAATTTTTACAGAGCACTCTAAATGATTCTGAGGCACATTGACCTTGAACTACACTTTGAGAAATATTAATTTAAAAAAAACACAACTATTTTATGACTTCTTAATTGTATGTGTTCCATTGACTTCACCATCTATACAGACCTCCAAACTTTTTAATCTTTCAGTGATTTTTAATTGTACATTTCTTCTTAGCCTTATTTTTTATTTTTTAACTGTAACCATTCAATACAATAATTTATTCTGTGTACTGAAGACTTTGATGTAAAAGACTTATTAGTAGCTGTCACTATAAAGACAGCCTGGACACTCAAGGGTTAATCGTGCTGATTGACATGCTGGGTAGCCAGCATGCAATCTTCTTTTTTTTCCTCATGCAATCTTAGGGCATCTGGAATAATTGGTTGTCCTGTCTCATCAACATCAATGGAGTAAGGACAGAGACAGAACATCCAAGCTGTGAGGTTTTTTCCCTTTTTTTCTTTGTCCTCCTCTTAATGATAAGGACACAAAGATAGAGGAGGGGGGATCAGAAGACAAATGAAATGAATATGATGAGATATTTTCTTGTATCTATAGCCATCGCATATGGAGAATAAGATATATTTGACCTCAAATCCTAATTTCAGCATCCTTGGGCAAGTACCTCTATCTTCCTGACAACAAGTATTGCTATTATTAAATTGATACAAGACACATCTATTGGACAATGATTTTGCAGGAAATCCGTGTGTAAGAAATGTCCAAGCCTGTTTTTCCATAATAACCATTCCTTTTCTCTTCCTAGCAATACTGTCTTTGCCAGAATAATCTCTAGATATTTTCTTATTCACCAATTAACATGGGAAGTTAACGTATGAGACAATTACTAACATTTTGATGTTAGTAATTGCCTCATACGTGCAAATGACTTTAAATTTAGTAGTTTGATTTTTTTCCAAAATCATCTAATCTCAGGTATTTAATGCTCATAGCAATATATGTTTCCAATTCTAAGACAAAGGGAGTTTGGTCAGTGAATTTCTTTGTTGGGTTTCAACTTAATTGGGTGGCCAAAAATAGTATGGAGAATTACTTAGGGTGAACTCCCTTACCACAACCTGGCTCAATTTATCTGCAGTCAGTTTCTATCAATGAGATTAATTAACAGATCTATATTTAATGATATGCTAAATATACATAAAATAAATTAGAGTTGCTTCTCTCCTTCATTATAATACCCTGCACATAAATTCATCTTTAGCTATAAATGTGCATTTATTTAAAGTCAACATTGTTAAAGAATAGCCTTTTCACTCTGTACCACTTTGTCAATTCCTAAGAAATACATAACTCTGATTAAGAGAGAAAGGACCACTAGATCACAGCTGGGAATCAGAGTGCTGTGAGTTAAAATGCTGTCTACTTTAGACTCAGCTCAAGAGTCAGACGTTTGGAATGCTTCTCAGATGTAATCCTCCTTTTTCTCTACACAAGCCAAGCTATCAGGTAGGATCAGTATCTTCTATTTTTGAACATTTATGGCAATCTTCCCAAGCATCTGTTAGATCATTTATCATTGTAGTTAGATACCAAGTACTCTATAAGATATTCTGAATCCAAAGGTGATTAAGAAAGGTCTGTGCTTTCCATAAGCTCGTCTTATAGAGGAAACTGATGGTTAATAGTATCCTATGTAATAAAGGTTCCCAGGGAAGGAAAGAAGGAAGGAAGGAAGGAAGGAAGGAAGGAAGGAAGGAAGGAAGGAAGGAAGGAAAGAAGGAAAATAAATTAATCTGGGGACTATTCCCCGTGTGTTTCTTAATAACGAAAGCCAATGTGCATCTTTTGCTTCTTAGTTATCAAGCAAAGTAGTTAGTAAGTTACAAGATATTATCTAATTCAGTCCTTTCCACAACCATAAAATGATGAAAATAATGGTTTATACTTCAACATTTGAGAAAACCAAGACTAAGAGAGGTAGTGCAGCCTTTCTGCTGTTACACAGTGGCATTTAAACAGAGATGTGCTTTATCATGAAGCATAAACCCTTAAAAAAAGACATGAACTCATTTAGCATAATATTCTCTAGTTTCATCTATTTTCCTGCAAGTAACTCAATTTTGTTGTTTCTTATGGCTGAGTAAAATCTCATTGTGTGTGTATGTACCACATTTTGTTTATCCATTCATCTGTTGATGGCTACCTTGGCTGATTCCATAATTTGACTATTGCAAATTGTGCTGGTATACACATGGAGATGCATGTATCACTATGGTACTCCGACTTTAATTTTTTGGGGGGAAGATACCTGGGGTGGTATACCTGGGTCACATGGTGGCTCCATTCCTGGTCTTTTGAGGAAACTCTGCACTGATACTATTATTCTAAATAAGATCATCTCAGAAAGACAGGGGTTATATATTTTCTCTTAGATATGGAAGCTAGAGAGAAAATAGGAAACCAAAGGGACTTTAGATAATTGGGGAGAAAGACCAGCAAGGTAGTGGAGAGGATAAGGGGGGAAGGAGGGAGGGAAGGGGGGGGAAACTGATGAAGGAAACAGCTCAAATTATGTTATGCCCATGTATGAAGGGATCACTGGGAATCTCACTATTATGTATGGAGAGAGTTGAGTAGTGGGGTGAGGCCCTGAAGGGAAACACCCAAGACTTGTGGATATGTTTGTTTCTATGACTTTGAACTTTGCTATGATGTATAAGTACAATGCACAAATAAAGGTATAAAAATACATGAACTCAAATGCACTAATAAGGTCTGTTTGCATTTACACAATGACATTTTTGTGGGGGATGTATAAGAAAAAATAGAATGTCTGCTGCACTATCTGTTGTCAATATGAAAGTGAGAAGTATTAATTGTTAAAGCAGTTCATTCTCTGCAGAATGAACCTTGTTCTCCTTGGCCAACTCGGGATGCTTGTCACACACTATACACCAAAATTGAGTCAACATGGCTTAAGGACTTAAATTTAAGACCTGAAACTATAAAACTACTAGAAGAAAATATAGGGAGAAAGCTGTAAGACATTAGAATGGACAGTGATTTCCTGGATAGGACACCAAAAGCATGGGCAATGGAAGTAAAAGTAGGTACGTATAACTATATCAAACTAAGAAGCTTTGACATAGCCAAGAAAGTAATAAATAGAGTGGAAAGAGAGTCTATGGAATGAGAGAAAATATTTGTAACATATAGCTGGGAAAGGGTTAATAACACAATGCATAAGGAACTCATAGCTGAATATCAAATAATAATAAATAAGTCAAGTAAAATTGGTAAATGGCTTGAATTGACATTTCTTGAAAGAAGACATGAAACTGACAACAGGTAGATGAAAAAATGCTCAACGCTGTCAATCATCAGGGAAATGCAAATCAAAACCACAATTAAATATCCCTAAGCATGTGTTAGAATGACTATTATCAGAAAGAAAAAAGATAACGAGTGTTGGTGTGAATGGGAGAAAAGAAAATTTGTGTATATAATTGGTAGTTAGTACAGTAATTATGGAAAACAGTACCAAGGTTCCACTAAAAAATAAAACTATAGCTATCTAAAGATTTAGTAAAATCACTTTTGCACTTATACCCAAAGCAAATGAAATTGAGATTCTAAAGAGATTTGTGCAGTACCACTATATGCAAAAGTCAAGATACGAAACAATGTAAGCATACTTCCATTAGATGAATAGGAACAAATCTCACATATCCTTTATGTATCCTTTATATGCATATATGGTATTACATGTGTGAGATATTGTATATATGCGGGAGGTGTTTTATATATGTGTGTGTATGTGAGATTTATGTTTGCATACACAAATATGCAATGCAATACTATTTGGATGGACCTGAAGGACATTATGCTAAGTAAACTAAGTTTGACACAGAACAACAAATATTACTTGGTTTAACTCATGTGTAGAATCTGAAAGAAGCAAACTCACAGAAATAGAAATCAGAATGGTAGTTACCAGGTACTGAGTGGAGGAGAATACGGAGAGATGTTGATCAATGGGTACAAATCTTTGGTTTTGAAAGATTAATAAATTCTAGAGGTCTAATATATAGCACTGTGAATATAGTAAGCAATAATTTATTGTATAGTTGAAATTTATTTGCTAGGAGGACAGATTTTAAGAGATTTCACAAGTAAAAACATAACTATTTGTTATGTTTGGATATTTGGATATTTGTGTGTTTGTGCATGTCTGTGCATTTATGTGTGTGTGTGCATGTGTGTTGTGTAGATAATGAAATATTTTTCTGTCTGTGTCTAACCTATTTAGCATATTGTCCTTCAGGTTTATTCACATAATACACACATAATTTTATTTTATATTAATTGTTTTGCTCATGCCCCCAAGAGGCAACACTTAACACATGAGTGTGTGTGTGTGTGTGTGTGTGTGTGTGTTCCAATTTTATAAATGAGGAGACAGGATAATAAACTTTAAGAACAGCACCCAGATCATATAATTGTAAAGTAGTGCAATCTGATTCAAATCAAGGCTATTATGCTTCTAAAAATTGTAAAAGTTTTGTATGCTGTGCTATCTCTCCCATGCCTAGCAAATTATTGTCCTGAAAAGCCATCAATCTATTTCAATCTTCCCAGGATTATATTTTCAGTTGTGAAGGTCTGAATATAATAAAGGCTTTAAAAGAGTGATAACTAATACATTAATATAAAATCCCTCTGGAAAATGGTTAATCCTTTGTTTTGGTGTTGACTTTGTCAAATGTTCTTCCAGGAGTATGGTCCTTTTTTCTGGTGTGAGGCTGGAACATTAGATAATTGCAATCCATTGGTAGATATTCACCTTTCTTCTGGTGCTTATTGAATTGGTTGAAGTAAACCAGCAAGTCGAATTTTCAGGAGACATCTCCAACAGAATGTATCTTTCATTGTAAATATCAGATAGCGAATATTGTAGTTTAGGTTATTGGATCAGAGTTTATTTTTAAAGGGGAAGAAAAATACTTTGAAGCAAAATTATGATAAAATAGTGACTCAAGCACTATGAATTTCTAGAAGGAGTTAGCATCTGTTAATAATTTGTGTTATTGCTTTTTCTTTATATTATAAAGAATATGACTCATTTTTTTCTCCTATTAGAGACCTGGGAACTGAGTTTTAGATATTAGCATAGTAGATGATTTTTCTAGAATCTGCAACCATGGCCTGATGTCTCCAAACTCTATGAAATTTCTCCAACCTAAAATATAAGAATAAATATAGTTTTATTTTAATGTCTTTTATATGTTATATATTATGTGGTTTCACAACAATCTTACTAGAGACATAGAATTTGCACTCCAACATAATAGATAAGGAAACCCAGAGAGTTCAGTTAACTGATCCAAATTCCATTGTCAGAAAATGGTAGCACAGCATAAACTCACTGATGCCTGCCTGGTAAGCTTATGCTGATATCTTTCCTGCTCTCTAAAATGTGCAACCAAACATCTGATACTCTTAGAAAATTGGGACACATATTCATAGTAGTACTATCCTCTTGAATACAAAAGACTTTTTCCATTGGTAATTAAGGTCTAGCCTCAGAAATGACTGGGAAATTACTTACGTTTTACATGGAAGAGTGTATTTAGCCAAACTGGTGAGGGATTTACTTTTCATTTCTAGGTGTCAGTTGAGGCATGCTAATATATTTCTGCTCAAGTGCATCCTTCTGAATTCTGATGCTTAAAATCAACTCTGGTGCTTGACCCACAACCACTCTTCAGCTTCATTTAGTGCTGGCTGACAGCTTGGTTGAGAGTTTAGCCAACCCAGCTTTTCTAACTTGCACATGCTTTTTCTATATTAAGGCTTTTCCCCTTCCCTTCTAGCAGAGGACGAGACAAGAGAGCATAATATTAGAGCGGCCAGAGCTCAGGCCTGCCAAGGACCATCCATTTCAAGAAAGAATTCTTTCTGGTAAGCCACTGGAGGTTTTCCAAAGATATAAAGGTTGTCCTTGTATTCTGCTACATTTGCTAAATGTGTTGCCAGACCACCAGAAGGTAGAGTGCAAGTTTAAGCTGAGAATAGTTATGGCTGGTTTTCAAGGCCAAATTGAGATTTGTTTGCTGGGAAGGCTAGAACCACTGAACAGTGTTTGATGGGAGTATGTGGTCTACACCATGTGATTGTCAGGCAGATGGTGGACAGGGGACTGTTTCTAATACAAGTATAAGAACATATTTTTATTTCAATCCTCATTTCTATGGAAATGTCTGACTCACAGTAGGTCCTCAGTAGAAGGTAACTTTGATTAAACACTTATGCTTACTACTCTAAAGGGGATATCAGATGGTGAATTCCAAGGAGTAGGGACCTGGTTATCTTCAACCCTTTGTTATCCATACATTTTAAACATGATTAACCTCAAAAAAATGCTTTTCAAAGAGAGGTAAATGGATGCTTCTAAAAGGAAGAATGGTCACAACTGCCCTCAGGAGTCCCCTTGGCAGCTGAATTATTTGGGCTGCATTGACATTTGACAAATATATGGGATTCTCTTTCCCATTTGTTAGTAACCACAGTGTTTTGTGGTTCAGGAAAAAAAAAATTCATCTGTTACCTGATAATATATATTTTTAATATCTAGAAATGCACATGTTCATGGGTATATTCCAAAGGAATCAAGCATTCAGACACCTAATTCTTGTCAGGCATGGTGCAGACTATCAAACCAATCTCTCTGCTGATTACTTGAGGCCATTGAATCCCCCGGGGAATCTCTTTGTCATGAACAGGTTTTATGCTCGAGATGTTTAAAATCATTCAAGTCCAAGCACTGATTTTGAGGCAGCTGACGATAGCCCAGGTTTTTTCAGAGACAGCCAGCTTAAGAGCTGCAAACTTAGGTAAATCCTTTTCAACCTGATTTCATCCCTATACTCGTTCATTTACCCTTAGTTTAGCACATAATTTTGTGTACTTACTAAGTGTTGTTTTCCCATTAATTTTCATTCATGAAAATACAAGGATTAATAGAAAGTAAACCACCAAAATTGTAGAAAATTCTTTAACATCTTGAAAACTATAGGTTACCAGAAAATGTGCTATTTTTCACTCATTGACTTTGTTGTAGGAAGTGGCAGTGTGCATACACATGTGCATGGGCTCTAAAACCATGTTATTTAGGCCTCTCAAGTTATAATTTAGTTATGGACTCAGAACTAGCAGCACCTATTAAGTCTCAGATCACCTCCCTACATGTCAAGTACCAGACTTCCACAGAGGTATACCCACTTGGAGCATTCTAAAAGAATACTAAGTTGATATTTATCTAGAGATATTTAGTTTACAAAATAGGCATCAGTTTAAGCAAAAGCTCTTCATAAAAAAAGCATTTCATATTATACTCATAACAGGGTAGAAGAGTATTTATTTTAGTGTTTGCTTAATCATCCATACACTTGGATTATTTTAAAAGGAAATATTCTTGATCTTCTATCAAAGCATGCCTATATTAAATGATTTCCTGGACTGCTAATGGCTAGTCTATGGTGTCACAGTGGACTGTTCCACATATAAGAACAGGCTGGTACAGAATGTTCTTGAGAAAAGCATGGATCTTTCGGAAATCAGTACTCATTATGAAATTTTCATTGATTTCAAAAGAAAAAAAAATAACTTGCTTCTAGTAATACCAAAGTTCAGTCTGGGAGATAAATTTTAAAAAGGAATGTCATACATCTAGAAAATGAAATTAACATTGCTTATTAAAAGAAGGGGTTACATTTCTGCCCTTCAGATTTTCATACATTGTTTTCACAAATATAAATAGGTGATTTTCTCAAAATTTCTCTCATATTTATCAATATATTTAAAATCTATTAAATAGCTATATGCTATATTTTATCTTTTAAGGAAATGATTGTAAATGATAAATTCTTAGTGAAATTATGATGATGAAAGCTCATGTATGGTGTACATTTGTGGTTCATATAATGTTAAATTTATAAATTTTTGTCTCTCCTCTGGTAAGCCCATTTTTAAGAAATAATGAAGTTATACATACAGGAAAGTACACCTTTTATAAGTATACAGCACAATAAGTTTCCACTAAGTAAACACACTCATGCAACCAGCACTAAGATCCAACGGCAAAACATGTCCTGCACCATAGACTCTTCTTCCTCACAACCTGACTCCACTGTCTAACCACTCCCAAAGCTGCCACACTCCTAACTTATCCTGTGCTTTATAAAATAAAATTACACAATATATAATCTTATCTTGGCATATATATGTTTATACATTATGTTTGTGAAATTCATTTCTCTCTGTCGTTGTCCAGTATTGATTCTCATTGTCATATTTTTATTCTGACAGTTGATACAGTCATGAATCAATCGCTTTAAATTCTCACTCAATGTAAAATACGGGCACATTCATTTATCTCATATATGAAATTACTCATACAATAAAGGCTAAAATGCTTTTTTATAATTATTGTGCTCTGACAGAGTTAAAACCGCCAAATTCCGCCTATTCAGTTAACTTAGAGCCAGACTCCCTACTTAACAACTAAAACATTTTCTGCCAAAAGATAGTTTTATACCTAGACGTTATTTTCCCTGTTTACCTTGCAGAATTTTTATGTAAAGCAAAAATTATTATGAATCATGAAATACTTTCTTAATCAAAACATGTTTTATTTCACCTTCACATCAGTGAATAAAGGCAAGGAAAATTTAAAGTTGTTTATGCAAGGGTATTTATTCAGTTAATGTTGAAAATAAGGTAAAAGTCCAAGTTGCTTTCTCCCAGAAACATTTAATCTCACTCGGTTTCATGTTTCACATGGAAGTTGTGTTGATATAATGGATCAGCTTCAATGGCCTTAAATTAAATTCATTGAAACTGGCCTGGTATCACATGCCTATAATCCCAGTTCTTGGGAGGCTGAGACAGAAAGATCAAGGACTGAAAGACAGCCTCAGAAACTTAGCCAGGCTCTCAGCAACTTAGTGAGATCCTTTTACAAAATAATAAATAAAATTGAACTGGAGGCATATCTCAGAACCAGAATACCCCTGGGTTCAATCCCCAAGTCTAGAACCCCCTACCCCGGCAAAACAAAACAAAACAAACAAAAAACCCCAATAAATTCACTGAAGGCAAACACATTTTTTTTCTTTCCTGTATCATTTTTGCATTATAGCACAGTGCTTGGCACACAATTAACCATAGCTATTTTTTTTTTCACTTACATGTTTATATTTTTAAATATAGGCTTTATGCAGAGACCTTAGCGATGTCACGATAATAAAATCCATGTTGTTCGTAATTGTCTATTTCCTAGAAGCGCAGGGCTGGGAGCAACCTCGAGAAGCTCGCTCTGGCATCCCCTCCTCCAGGCAGGCCAACATGCCACCAGCTGAGACCAACTGGTGTTTATTCTGTTTATGTTGGAGCTTTTGAGGAAGGAAGCTGTAAACTCTTACTTACTGACTCAGGGCTCTCCATTGAGTTGCGGATCTCTGGGCTGGGTGAAGAGTTCCCGGATAGGGGAAAGTTCAGAGCAACGCTGCAGAGGGAGTTTCTTTTTTTTTTTTTTTTTAATTTTTTAATTTTTATTGTAGTGGAAACCAAATTATCAGACCGATGCATGCGTATCTATGTTTATAGCAGCTCAATTCACAATAGCCAAACTATGGAAGCAGCCAAGATGTCCAACCACAGATGAATGGATTACAAAACTATGGGATATGTACACAATGGAATTTTACTCAGCCATAAAGAAGAATAAAATTATGTTCTTTGCAGGGAAATGGATGCAAC
>PVLC010021009.1:0-28392 GCA_004027655.1 Graphiurus murinus
ACTTTTCTTAGCTGAACATAATGACTAGTATGTTTGTGATTCTGGATTCTATTAAATTCCTCTTGGATATGTTCATTTTTTCATTTTGTTTATGAATTCAATCTGGTTAGGTTCGCACTACAAGTTCTGCTTGATTTTCTGTGGCAGTAATCCTAAAAACTATCTTTGAAAATCTTTGCAATCACTATTTGCGTCTGACCCTCCATGCCTGACTAAATGACTGATTTGGTACTTATCACTTTTCTTTCTAAAATTCAGTTATAAAAGTCCCTTGTTATGCTTCTTGGATCACTTCTGCCCACATGCAGCATAGCTAACACATGGCTTAGTAAACTCCTTCTCAAGAATCTCTTCCACTCTCTTCTCATGTGAGGAATACTTTTCACCAGTTGTTATGGGCAGAAATATTGATTTCCTTAAAGTTTTAAGTTTTACCATCCAGCACAGTTTTACAATATCACACTGTTTCACATGACTGAGGCTATCTTCAGACAGAAGCAGTGAGAAAAAAAGAGAAAAGATCAATCAATCAATCAACAGGATTTTCTCTCATGTTTTGTACAGCCAAGGCACATTCCCTGATTTCTCTATCCAGATGAATGGATCTTCTGAATGGAAACTTATGATCCCAATTGGCTGATGGCAGGGAAAATTTGAAACTGGGACTAACTTCAAGGCAGGTCCAGGAGAGAAAAAAGTAAAAATAACAATGATAAGGATTCCTCTATGCTCTGACTACCAGGAGATTCTTTCTAGAACATGATCCAGCTATACCACTTCTACTTATCTTTCCTAAAGAATTAAAGTCAGAATGCTATGTGATGTATGCATATCCATGTTTACAGCAGCACAATTCCCAATAGTCAAAATATGGAACCAAACTAGGTATCCATTGTTAGAAGAATGTATAAAGAAAGTGTGGAATATTCACACAATGAAATTTTACTCAGCCATAAAGAAGAACAAAATGATGCCATTTGTAGTAAAATATGTAGAACTAGAAAATATTATGCTGTGGTATCAGCTAGTCTCATAAAATCAATGGTGGTATGTTTTCTCTCATGTGTGAAAGCTAGAGAAAAAAATAGGAAACAAGAAAGACTTCAGATAAATGAGGAAGAGACTATTAAAATAGTAGAAGGAGATTAGGGAAAGAAGGTGGGGAGAGAAAAAAAGAGAATGGATGAAGAATATGGTCCAAATGATACTATGTCCATATATGATTGTGTCTCTAGTAATCTCACTGGTATGGTATGTATGGGTATGGGAAGTGGGGTGGGATATAGAGGGAAACACAAGCGCTGTGTGCAGGTGTCTTTGTATTACATTTAACTGTACTGGTTTTCTAGGGATGTCATAAAAATACCAAATTCTGGGTGGGTAATGCAACAGAAATTTATGTTCTCACAGTTCTTGAGTTTGGAAGCCAAAGATCAAAATAAGGGCAGAGTTGGCTTCTTTCTGACTTACAGAGAGTCATCATCTTGCTCTGTCTTAAAGTGGTCATCCCTTTATACACATATGCACCTGGTGTCTTTGTCTGTTATCAGTATGCTTATAAGAACGCTAGTTGGATTGAATTAGATCTCACCCTAACAGCCTCATTTTACCTTAATTACTTCTTTAACACACTTATCTTCAGATACATTAACAGTTGTATATGCAGGGAAGTAATGACTCAACTTGCAAGTTTAGAGGAAAGAAATGCAGTTCACAGCACCAACACTGGTTATTGGATATCTTATCATAGTAATTCCAGTGGGTGTGAATTGGTATCTCATTGTTGTTTTGATTTGAATCTGTTAATGTTCAAAATGTGAAAATTTTCATGTGCTTTTTGTGATTTCTGTTAAAATTGTATTTGATTATGTAATTTTGTCCTTTAATATAATCTGCTATCTCTGTCCTTTCATGTGTTCTGTATTTCTGAAATTGCTTTATTAATTTTCAATTATATTTATTTTTCATATTTTTTCTTTTGAATATTTATTTATTTATTTATTTGGTACTGGAGATTCAATCCAGGGCATTGTATTTATCTTATTTTTCAATTTCAAATGAGGTTACTAAATTAATGCATGCTGCCCTTGAACCTGACATCATTTTGTCTCAGTTTCTTAAGTACTACTATTGCAGATGTGTATCACCATACTTCCTGCTTTTGAATTTTTGATTAAAAAATTTCCATCTTTTATTTTAAAAAAACAAAATTACTATTTGTGAATTTTCAGCTAGAAAATTTGCATTAATCTGCTTGTAAATGTAGTTTTTATTTCAACATCAATACACATATATGGCATTGAAGCATCTAGTCCCTACAAAGCCAGTGCCAGATGCCAAAAATCAGATTAAAAAAAAGAAAAGGAAAAAAATATAACACAATCTCAAGAGGTTTCCAGTAATATATCAGTGCTTACATGTGTGCACTTTCATGCTAACCAGTTTGCTATTTCTAAAGAGTATTTCTAGGCTTAAGTAGTTCTGTGTCTTTTCATCGAATGTAGATTTAGTCTGTCTCTTGTTCAATTATCCCATTTTTGAGTAACACACTACAGAAACTGAGAACATGACTATATGTAATGTAGTTTCAGCTCACTGTTTTTGCTCAATAAATGTTAAGATTAGATATTTATTAAAGTTACTCTTAGTTTAAAGAGAAAAATCACATAAATATAAAATTTTACCATCAAATTTAAAGCTAACAAAAGTAAAGTTGGCTTTTTAAATAAAAATGTAAGAATATTAGAATGTTTATTTTCTATGTGATTCATTCTATGTCTCAATTTAATGTTATACTATATTTAGTATCTTTTTCTTTATTATGTATCTCAATACTTCATTCTAGTTTTTGGATACAAGAAATATAACTACCATAAATACACTTGTGCATGTATGGTGAAAAAGGTACTCTTTTAAGGATTATACACCCATATGTGGAAACACTTGTTTACCTTTTTGTTCATTTTAGTACCCATTATATTTGCTCTTGGGTCCTCAAATTATTTTTAATAGTATGTCTTAATAAAAAGAAAATAATAAACAGAAAAAATCTGTATGGCTGTAAAATTATAAAAAGTACTCAGAACATTAAATAGTAGTAGCAGTTTAATAATAGCTGTTAAGGATTTATCTCTTAAATTTTATCTAAATATTATCTAATATACATAAATTATATTACATATTTTGTAATTATGTAAATATTTTGATATATGTAATATAAACATAATATTCTTATTAGAGAGCAATTTTAGCAATATCATTCATTGAATAGCAGTTATTATATGGGGACTATTATATAAAGGCAAACGAATAAGTATGTATGTGTTAATAGTTTTTACTTTTATAAAAAATTTATTTTAATGGATCAAATTACAAGTTCCTGGGATATGTACACAATGGAATTTTACTCAACCATAAAGAAGAACAAAATCATGTTCTTTGCAGGGAAATGGATGCAACTGGAAAACATTATGTTAAGTGAGATTAGCCAGTCACAAAGAGTAAAGAAGCATATGTTCTCCCTAATATGCAGATGCTAGGGAGAAAATGGGGCATAAGAGGGTCTCCAGATGGAAAAGGGAGACCCTCAATAAACAAAGAAGTTGATTTAACCAAAAGGGGTGGACGAAAGGAGGCGGGGGCACCCTAATGTACTTCAAGGTTACTCACTAAATTGAACTTGAGAGGGAGGGAGGGCGAGGGAGCGAGGTGGGAATTGGGGGAAGGGGCCAAATAAGAAATGTGGGCACATACGTCATTATCAATTTGTACCTAACAAAGATGTTTGCTTACAATGCACGAATAATAAAAAAAATTAAAATATAAAAAAATAAAAAACAAGTTCCTGTTCCCACTGTTTGTCTTTTCCTAGAATATGCTGATTTAACATTTCTTAGAAATTTCAGATTGAAGGATGTTAAGAATTTACATTTAAGAATAAACATTCCTTATAAATTTCAAATTGAAAGACACTGCCGCTCATTACTTTTTAAATTGACTCTATTTTCTGTTACTGCTATTTATTTCTAAGTTATTAAATGTCTATGGTTTACATTCATTATGCAGTATGTAAAGGAACCAAAAATATCTAAATAGATATGTAATACGAAGATATATGTGATTTTTACCCACATCATGGTATATTATTAACATTTTGTATAATTAACAACCTACTTTTCTTATTAAGGGAATTAGCTATTTTCCTGTATTTATAAAAATACTAAAAACTGTATTGTTTAAATTTAAATAAAATCTGTCATGTAAATCATTGCAAAATATTACTAAAGCAATGGCAATAGTTCAATTTATAAATGCCAACAAATACCTGAGTACCCAAGCATTCATACAGGAGCCCAAAAGCATTCCTAATTATTCATAATTTACCAGGCAACTCACATAACTCACTAACTTGACTAATTTAAAATATTCCCTTTGGCAATGTATGTTGTCCCTCAAGCTACTATAAAAGTAATAAGTTGATTAACCAGTAGCAATATGATGATTATAAATTAGTTATATGGTAATTTAAATAACTGAAAAATGCTTGTGCAAAAGTACACTTAATTTAAATTCTGTGGATATACACTGCACTGAGGCAGCTGTCATTAGAAATGGCAAAGGCAGTAGGTAGAGGATGCCAGAATGACACAGTGCATTCAAATCCAGACAGTATGTTGTATTTAATAAGCACAGCAGGTGAACAATTGGATTTGAAAGGGAAATTAAATGGGCTGACCCAAGTGTTGATGCGTTTATTGTGTAGCTCTGCACTTTCTATTCTACAATTACTGCAAAGCTCTTTGGTAAACTAATGTGAAAGAACACTATTAGAGCAATTGTGCATCAATTAAGTATTGTAGTCACAGGAGGAAACACAAATATGTTTTTAAAGAAAGTCATATTCAATCTGTTTTTATGCCCAAGCTATTGTCCTCTTTCATCTTTTATTCTTTATGCTGTTAATACCTATTATGAATTAGGTATTTTCTTGTGTTCTAACCATTTCTCGATGGTTGATAATACTATAGATTGAAAAATTGCTAGAATTTGATCCATTACTTTTCAAAAAAAATATTTGGACCCTCCCTGTGTTATTTTTTATCACTAAGCACTCATATCTTACATTCTTCCATATATTGTACAATATGGGTAAAACTTCCAAAATGTCCTATTTTCTACTATCTTGAAAAAAGTGTTAATTTAATCATTCTCTTTTCAAATATTAAAAACTGCAACTGCTAATTTGCTGAAGATAAATGGAAAAAAATACAATGCTGTTTTAGAGGAAATACTGATATTTAGTGAGAAAGAAAGATCTGAAAAATTGGAGAGAAAGTGGTAAGTAGATCTGCTATACTTTATTATTGGGCATCTGACCATGTCACAGAAACATATTTAAGGATACTCATGGAAGATGCAAGGCATTACCTTAAAAGCATTATGACCAAAAACCCCATATTTTAAATGGAATAGAAATATTTCAGCCTTAAAGTAGGATAAAATAGTTGATCTAAAAGCAGAGTGGAAGATGTGAAAGCAGGACACAAGATGTCTTGAGTAATTATAAAGATGCATCTAGTCTCTAGTTACTTTTGACAAACTGTTTTTGTGATTTATGGCAGGTGGTTGTTTATAAACCCATTTCTGCACAGACATAGTGAAGAGCATTTATCATTCTGCTTGGCCTTGTTATTAGATAAATGCTACATAAACATAACCTAAATCTGGATCCTTGCTACGCTGGCACACGAGCTGGTGGCATCGCTTTGACTACCTTCATTTTTCTATTGACCTCCAACAGCCAAGGAGTATTCGACAAGAGAGCATTGTGCTGTATTTGCCAAGCAAGGGCAGGGGGGATGTCGTTTAGAGTGGTGGAGGTCAGAAAGGTATTATTTATCAACAACAGGCAATTCAATATTGATTTTGGTTTAAACGTTCTACCCTGCAGCTGTTTTCACTTAGTAATTCAGGCCAAGCAGTATAAAAGCTTTTATAGCTCAAGGAGATATGTATTTTGACAATATACAATTGATCAATAAAATGTCAATCATCTTTAACCCATGTAGTGACTAAACTGCTCAATCAAGAGAATGAGCAATTAATTATAATTTTCAGTCTTAAAAATCTGATTTTCTGTAGGCTCTGCCCTATCTCTAAGATGATCTTACTTTTAAACTGTCATTCTCTTATTTGAAATATTCTCTCTACAAATATTGATTGATATATCGAAATTTAATGGTATTTAGCATTGTCATTTATTGATTCATAATTTTTAGTTATGTGAAAATATTTTGAACATTTGATTAAATGCAAGAGATGTGATAAAAGTTTAGTAATAAAAATAAAGCTAGTAAATGTGGACTATATGTAACAAATAATAAAGGTGGATAATATATTAGGAACTTCAGAATTGCATTAATTGCATGAATGATGCATTATCATGCTAATTATACCATCTCAAAAAAAGCATAAAAATTGGGAAATGTAAGTTTCAGATAATTGTTAAATGAGTTAAATTTCATTTGCATATAAGTTTATTTTCTAACTTTATGATTTAATAAATTAGATGGAGCATGAATATTTTAATTTAATTGTTAATTTTAAATATAGTATATAATTGTGAGTTTTCTTTTTTATCGAACTTAAATATAGGAAAAATCTTTTACATCCATGCCTTATTATAATTCACCAAAGTCGTGTTCCTCTTTAAATCAGAAGTTACTTTCAGGTACTTACTCTTTTAGAAAGCTATTGGCAGTAAAAACTGGACATAAATATAAAGAAAATTTTGAAAAATAAGTTTTGAAATGAAAGAACAATTAGTCACATGTTCATAAATACATCAACATAATAATGTAATTAGTGATGTAAATTTTATGTATGTACACATACCTATATAATATGTAAGATTTAATCAGTAGATGACATAGTATTGTGAATGATAGCAAAACATTAAAAGACCACTCATATATACTTATTATGCAACATGTATATAGATTTTTATCATGTTAATGTTTTTATCATTTAAAGAAGAGGTAAGTATGTGTGCTACTTTTATTTATTCTTTTACTTCCTTTTAGCATTTACATTATTAAAATTATTTTGAGAATGTAAATGCCAATATAAAGAACATTAAACAAAAAGCAAAAGGATTAAAATTATCATCATAAGTGTACTTACTCTTACTCTTTTATTTTTATTTATATATTCATTTTAGACTAATACAGTTGCAAAGGACTTAGAAGTAAGATAATTCTAGAATCAGTATCAAGTTATAAATACTACATGAGATCTTACCCATATACAATTTCCTTTCATGTGTATAATGGCTACTAGTTCGTTAGGATTTTAATGCAGCCAATGTAAGATTTTATTGTTAAAATCATGTCATTCAGAGTGGAATTGATAAATCAGTATTTTAGAGAAAGGGAAAATCATTGAGACAATTTTTTTAGATACTATCTAATGCTGAGGGAATAGAATTACCTACATCAATAATTCCAATACTTTGTTTATTTTCATATATCAACCTTATACTGTGAAATTATTAGATTAGTTTGGCATCATTAATGATTTGCCTTATATATCCTCAAAGGATAGGATAATTCCTCACACATTATATATCACCTACATTCAATTTAGATGTGAGTCAATCACTCTAGCTTGGTTTGGCTAGTCCTGCCTCTAAGCAGCAGACTTGTTCCGTCTTACAATGTCTCTTATCTTCCTTAGGAAAAATAGCTATCCATGCCATTTTCTTTTAGCAAAAGCTAGGTGTGAGCCAGTCACGGTGGCACACAACTGTAACTACAGAAACATAAAAAACTATCAGTAACCTAGTAAGATTAAAATAAAAAATAAATAAATAAAGGTTGAGGATGCCCTGGGTTCTATCTCTGGTACCACACACAAGAAAATGAGAGAGAGGAGAGATGAAAAAAAAGAAGGAAAGAAAGAAAGAAAGAAAGAAAGAAAGAAAGAAAGAAAGAAAGAAAGAAAGAAAGAAAGAAAGAAAGAAAGAAAAAGAGAAAGAAGGAAAAAAGGGTCTGGCATGTGAGAGTGTAACATTAAGGCATAGTTTTTTGTTTTTTGGGATTTTTTTTTTGTCTCTACTGAATTATATGTAATTTTGGCAAAGCAAGTTTCTATAGCACAACATTCTGATGCTTCAGAGAATATGTTGTTGATGGTGTTGTTATTTTTTTATAGAACAAGAAACTTTTATTAGTTACCTTCTGAGGTCTTGGAAAAGAGTGTTACAGCCAAATCCTTGCTTTGTTCTTACTATGATAGTGTCTCTTGATGAACACAGATTTGATTTGCTGAGAAATTGTATTATGTTTTTACCCATTAACATTTTATCATGGTAGTGAGAATTGAACTCCGGGACACTTTACCAGCCCTTTACTTGTTTATTTTTATTTTGAAACAAGGTCTTGCTAAGTTGCCCTAGTAAAACAACTCATTACATTGTCAAGAAAAAAAAAAAAAACTGGAAAGAAAAACATGTAAGACAAAGGGGGGCTGGAGTCTCACTGTGTCCTCCAAGGTTACACTCCCATTCAGTAAAGACATTCTGCTAAGTCCCACCTCTTAAAGGTTCTGACTCTTCTCAATGGTGTCATCCTGGGGACCAATCCCTTAATATATGCCCTTTAAAAAAAAAAAAGTGCTATTATTGGCGCATTATAGTCTCATATCTTAATGTAAAAATCATGTTGACAGTGACATACAGTCACACAGCACTTGGTGCCTCCCCCAACTGCCCCATTTTTCCACTACAGAGTACTGAGATTATGTGTACATACATGGGCTTTTGAAGGATATTAAAGATCCAAACGATAGCTGATGTAGTCAATTGAATTTGAAAGAATGAGCTTTCAATTTTTGCTTTTGATTTATTGTTTGCTCCAGGGGATATTTTAAAAGTGTGCTATTTAGTTTCAAAATGTCTGGTGACATGCTAAGTATCTTTCATTAATTAAAATTTTTATTATTTGCTTTAAGGTTTATAATATTCATCTTTAACATATACATCCACCTTCAAGTATTACTATATAACCTCACATATAGGAACCTTATAAGATTATAGTTCTATTTTCTCTCTCCTATCTATTATAACATTGTCATAATACTATTTCAACCTATGTTGCAAACTCCACACTAAATTTTAAACTCTTTTGCTAAAATAAGTAATTGTCTTTCAAACATAATGCTAAAGAAGTAAAAAAAAAAAAAAATCTTTATACTTGCTGACTCATTTACCATTCATGTACTTACCAGACTTCTGTGCAGATTCAGATTTCTATCACGTATAATTTTCCTGACTTATAAAAGTTTTCCTTCCTTGTCGTGAAAGTTCTATTTATGATTAATTCTCTTAGGTTTTTTGTGTTTGACAAAGTTATTATTAAAAATATGCTGTTAAAATATTTCATTTTGCAAACAGTATAGTTGACTTTTTAAAAATTTGTTATTTTACATAAATTACTTTTCCCTGTTCATTGCCCATTGTAATTCTTTTATCTGTAAGTGTATAGCTTCTCATTAAATTTGAAAAACTTTCAACCATTATTTCTCTATTTTGTGTCTAAATTTTTTATTAATTTAAAATTTTTTAAATGAAATTATAGCTTTTTTATAAAAAGTATTTTAATTGTCACAATATTTGAATATATCTATGGGGTCCTATGTGATGTTTTCATAATGCATACATTGTAAAACATGCAAATCAGAGTAGTTTCTATTCTCAAACATTTGTCATTTATTTGTGGTGAAAACATTCAAAATCCATTCTTCTAGATTTTTTAAATATACTATATTATTGTCACCTATAGTCACCCTATAGAAGGTGCAACAGAAGACCATGTCTATCTCTAGTATCTACTCTTTTACTTTCAATTGTTATGAGATCACGTGTTTGTAGAATCCACATACGACTGATACCAGGCAGTATTTATGTTTCTGTGCCTTTCTTACTTCACTTAGCATAATGACTTCCAGTTCCATCTATGTTGGAAATGACAAAATTTTATCTATTTCAGACTGAATGGCATCCCACTCTGTACACATACATTTCCTTATCCATTTATCCCTTCATCTACTTAGGTCGTTTCTGTTTCTTGCCTATTGTGAAGAATGCCTTCATGAATGTGGGAGAACAGATGTCTCCTCAACATGCTGCATTCATTTCCATTGGATGTATACCCAGGATAGGGATTGTTGCATCAGAAGTATTTCCATTTTTAAGTGTTTGAGGAAGTTCCATACTGTTTTACACAATGTAGTAATTTACATTCCCACCAGCAGTACACAAGGACTCCCATTTCTCCACATCACCACCAATTATTGCTAGTCTTTTTGAAAAGAGCCATTCTTACTGGTGTAAAGTGTTATCTCAATGTGGTTTTGATTTGCATTTTTCTAATGATTAGTGATGCTGATCATTTTTTCATATGACTGTTGGCCATTCCTATGTCTACTTTTGAGAAATGTCTATTTATAACAATTGTCCACTATTCAATTATATTATTTTGGATTTTTAAAAAAGTTTTTGGAGTTCTTAATATATTCTAATATCTACTCCCTGTCAAATGTATAGTTTGTAAACATTTTCTTGCACTGTGTAGGTTGTCTTTTCTCTCTGTTGCTTTCTTTACAGTGCTGTTTTTTAGTTTGTTGTAATCCTTCTTGTCTACTTTTGGTTTTGTTTCTTGTGTTTTTCTACACTTTCCCAAAAGTTTTTTTGCCCATTCCAATGTTCCAAAACATTTCACTTATGTTTTATTCTAGTAGTTTCATAGTTTTATGTATTATATTTATGAATTAATTTTTATATAAAATGAGAGATAAGAGTGCACTATTTTCTCAAATACTTTAAAGGCTTCTCTATTTTCTACTTCAAGGCTGGAATTAAATGAGAATTAGGACACATGAGCTTGTTTCATAACTCTGTTTATTTTTTCTTACCTTATGCTTATTTTTGATAGTTTCTATTGCTATGTCTTCTAGTTCATTAATCTTTTTCAGTATCAAATACACACTGAATTTCTGAGTTCATTTTACATGTCAGACATTGTACTTAAGATCTCCACAAATCTTATTTTGTTCTTTTATTTCTATTAATTTTTGTCTCTACACTACATACTGAATCTTTGTTCTAACTTCATAAACATATGGAACATATATAATAGCTGCCCTAATGTTCTTGTTCACAAATTCTTTATGAGTTTCATATGAAGTTGGAAATGGTGGCACATGCCTGCAATCTCAGTCCATGAGAGGCTGAGACAGGCAGATCACAAGTTTGAGGCCAACCCAAGTAATTTAGGAAGGCCCTTAGCAACTTAATGAGACTATGTTTCAAAATAAAATAGGGCTGGGCGTATCACACAGAGTTTGAACGCTCATGAGTTCAATCTTCAGTACCTACACACACACACACACACACACACACACACACACACACACACACATACACACACACTGCTCACATGAACTATTTGCAGCACTGTATGAGCTTTGGGATATGATTCTTTGAAATATTGGTATCTTCAGTTGATCCCTTTTCAGACTTGAATAATCATAATTATTATTCAGTTGAACATTATAAGGGAATATTGCTGATCTCAAGATTTCTCTCTCTCTCTCTCTGTCTCTTTCTTCCACATAGTCTGTTCTGTAAACTCTATCTGCAGTGTTCTCATATTCTCAGCTACATCTCCTCAAATCATGGGTGTTCTTGGTTCCAACTTAATTTTCCTTGTAGCCTGGTTCTCTTCAGGCAGTAAGCCATCAACATTTCAAAAGTATCTCATTTGCTTTTCCTTTCCCAGAGATAATTATCCTATTCCAACTGATTTCTAATGTCTGAAGCCAATGATTTTATTTAGTTCTTTATAGTAGGTAGATAACCCAAATCCATATTATTTCATATTGATTCTGAGCAGAAAAAAATTGTTTAAGGTTAACATTTATTTATTGATTTAACACAAGTAATTCTTCAGTGGGCTTTAATTAAAATTTCTTTTGTTTATCATCTTTTTTTTTTTTTTTTGTGGTACTGGGGATAGAACTCAGGGCTCCTACCTCTGAGCTACATCCCCAGCCCTAATTTTTTATTCCTTATTTTGAAACAGAGTCTCACTAAGTTGTGGAGGGCCTCACTAAGTATCTGAGGCTGTCTGGGAACCCAGATCCTCTGTCTCAGCCTCCCAAATACTGGGACTACAAGAGTGTGCCACCATCTTTTAAGTATCAACTTAGGTCTTTTAAGGCCTATATATATATATATTTTTTCACTTTTTACCTTTCCTTCTTCTTCCCTGATCACAGGCCTACCACAGATAATTAATCAAATGAGTTTAATATAGATCTCAATCTTTGTAAAATTTGTAGTCAGAATTATGATGTCGACTATTACTAATATTCAGTTTATTTTTTCAGACTATTGGATTTTACTATATAGTCATTGTGCAGCACTTATGTTTTATCTTCCTGCTCAATGAGAGTACTTTTTAATTTTGATTATTTTTTCTTTTTAACTGACAAAATTGTATGTGTTTCTTACGTACAACATATTGTTTTGAAATATATATACACTATTGAATGGACAGATAAATCTAACTAAATATGTTATCACATATTCTTATTTTTCTTGTGTATGAAGTAAGAACACTTGAAAACTACTGTCACATAAATTTTCAAGAATCCAACACATTGTTATTAACTATGATCGCCATGTCGCACAATAGCTCTCTCTCATGGACTTATTCCTCTTCTTTCCTGTCCTTTGGCCAACACCTCCCCAGCAACTTCTCCAATTTCAACAGTATGAATTAAGTTTGAAGTCTGTAAGTTAGTTGAATACTAAGTAAACTTTTAAGCATATTATATAATGCTTAACATTTACATACATACATTCATAACGATTCCTCAAGGGGGGAAAAAAAATGAGGAATCCACTATTCCATCTCATTTCATATATGAGAGAGCCGAAGCTTACATAACTTACAAAGCTGGTACATAGATTTGCCTAGCTCTTGAGCTGCTGGCTCATAAATATTGAAATCTAAATTAGCTGGTAAAATATAAAAGTTTGTTATATTCTACTGAAATATGGTAATTTTCATAATCACACATAATGAATATTTAGAGAGAAATAATTTGACTGTAAGCAGAATTTTTAAAATGTTAACGCTCCATGCACAGCATCAGATATTTATTTTAACATTAATCTATTTTTATTAATGCTCTCTGTTATATTATCTTGACATTCCTTTTAAAAAAAAGAAAAGAAAAATGATCTAACTTTACTAAAGTCTGTTGAATTGTAATAACCTAAATTATAAGTCCAAAAAATTAAAGTTAAATTAATCTCTGAAAATTAGGAAAATACATTTGCAACTTTTCTAAAAAAATAAAATATAAAAGATTAAATTTTTTATCCTTGCCTACAAAATATTATAATAAAAAAAATCAGAAATACAGACTTTTGAGTTCTAAGGTTTAAGCCTCATTTATCTTAGTTGCATCACACTCTGACTTCTACATCAAAAATATTACTTTAATTCAACAATGGCTTGAAATTTTAGAATTTGCAGTTCAATTTTTATAATGGCTATGATTCATTGCATTCTTTTGCATTGCAGAACAAATTATAATATTCACTGCTCACATTTTTAGAAGAGATTTATGCAATACAAATGAGAAATGCAAACGCTACATATTTCTAGATTTTTTTAGAGTTAGAAAGTGTCTTCAAACAAACTGTCATATATTAAAGAAAATTGTAAAAGAAAATCATGCAAATACCCACAATAAGAATTCTTATTTAACTGCATGACATTTTGGAATACAGAGTTTGCTCTGTAATGTAAAATCTTTATTGTCCCACACACTTCAAATTCTTAGATACTTTTCAAAAACACAGTGGTCATTGAGTCTTTACTGGAGCACACTCTACTAGAGGCAGTCCATCCATCATTGTTCAAGGTGTAGAATCCTATCTCTGAGTGTAATTTAGGAAGTGTTATAGAGAAATAAAATGTGACATAAAAATTTTCCTAAAAGTCATTGGCATAATTGCACTATTTTTGATTATTGGAAGAATATTCATTATTAAGACTATTGAGTCGGGCGTGGTGGCGCACGCTTGTAATCCCAGCATTCGGGAGGCTGAGACCGGAGGATCCAGGTTCGTGGCCAGCCTCAGCTACCTAGTGAGGCACTCCGCAACTTAGTGAGACTTGGTTTCAAAATAAAGAATAAAAAAAATAGGGCTGGGGGTATAGCTCAGAGGTAGAATGCCCCTGAGTTCAACCCCCAGTACCGCAAAAAAAAAAAAAAAAAAAAAGACTATTGAGATACTCATTATTTGTCCTTTTTTAAAATGCTGATCCATAAAGTTTTAAAAATATGCACAATAGTTATTTGGGTGCAGTTACCTTCACATCCACCCCATCTACCTGAAAAAAATAAAAGAAGGAATTTCTTCTTATTTGTTTAAGCAACACTGATTCTTTCACTTTTCTTCACCTCATATCAGTTTCCAATTTAATGATCATCTGTTATTCTAAGTACACAGATTGTACCCTGGACTGTTAAGATCCCTCTCAAATTCCAAATAGTGATGCCTGATATTTATATATCTAAGCTCTCTTATATACAACATTGCTGTGTATAGCATTTGTATCATGAGCTGACAAACTAAAACTTATTTAAATGTGAGCTAGCAGATGCACGAGGCTGAATTGTTTCAGGTGATGATTTAGGAAAATAATTTGATTCAGTGTGTAAATAGCAAATCTCTCACAAGAATATTTAATCTTACTATTTTGGAAAAATCAGGTTTGTTTTAATTTTTTAAAAATATTTAAACTTGCTATTTTGACAAAATCAGGAATCAGGTAGGTTTATTTATTTTTAATTTTAAAAATTGGGTTTTTTTTTTGTTTGTTTGTTTGCTTAACTAGGAGAACTTGAGTTACTTCTTGCCATTATTGTCCCCAAATAACACAGAACATGTTAAAATTAATTGATTAATACTTTTAATTTGCATCTTTCATTCCAAGAATTACAGTTATTACATAGTTTTGTAACTCAGAATTCTAAATTTAAAAATAAATGAAGCTGAGACAAGAGGATCATAAGTTCAAAGTCAGCTTCTGCAATTCAGTGAGGCCCTATGTGACCTACCAAGACTCTGTTTCAAAATAAAAAATAAAAAGGGATGTAGCTCAGAGGTATAATGTAACTATGTTCATATGATAGGATTTTGTTCCTTTTCACATATATATTGTAAATAATTTTTAGGGAAAAACTCTGGAAAAAATACTTAATCATTTCTAACTCCTAACTCTAACGTACCATATTCTTTTATATGTCCTATATATAATTTTTCACCATACAGGGACCTCCAATATCTTCATGGTTATTTCCAATTTTATTTATATAGATAGACTGTTGTACTTAATTTTGTAAAGTGGGATTAAGGTGAATAATCATAAAAGTTACTTCCAAAAACTATAATAGACATAAAATAAGTGACAGTTCATATTTACATAAATAGTTCATTGAACTACAGCCAATTCATTTGAAGCATATTTCTCAAATATTCAGTAGCAGTTTTACTCCAGGAATTTGTGACTTTATAGTTATTCCCTTTCCAATGACCTAAAACTTACAAGCAAAGTCACAATTATTTCTGGCATTCAAAAGAGTAAATATGGACTATTCAGGTTTTCATGGCTCCTTTTTCTTGAATACTCTTTTCAGAAACCATGGTATTTTTTGTTTTCTATCCTATATAGTGACTTAATTTATAAAATTGAAATTTTTGGTATATTTCAATATAATATACCCTTCTTATTTTCTCTGATATCATTCCGGTTGGGCAATTTTTTCTCGTATTATGATTTTTTCATAGTAGTTGCCTCTATATGACTTATATGGAATAAATTTGAGGTCTATTTGTGAAAGTTTATATTTTACTTTGGTACATGTCAACTATAAATTATATTCACCTTGTATGTAATAAAAAACATACAGACACACACATACATATGATATATACGGACACATATATACATACATATATGAGAACTAGGTAAATATGAAAGTGGTGTGTGTGTGTGTGTGTGTGTGTGTGTGTGTGTGTGTATCAGGTAAAAAGATTCCAACATATAAAAACCTTACTTCTTAGTGAATGGGACAAATGCAACAAGTAAACAAATTTCAAGCATTTAGTCAGCATTTATGGTTTACCAAATTTATCTCACTTCAAAGACAAATGCTGGATAAAAATAATACAGAAAAAATAAGTTTTCAGTTTTCTTGATTGGAGGCAATGATATGAAAATTCCCAATTATCAACTACAAAGTGATGACAATATCAGAGACATGTGGGTTTGATAAACTCATCATAATCTGAGAAACGGAATCCTTAGTAGCTGAAAATACACTTGATACTAGGCAGGGAATAAAAATTATAGCCATGTTCCTTGTGTTCACTGAGTAAAATCTCTCACCTACCAAAGAAGTCGAGACACAAAATTGCCACTCTCTAATAGGTGAACAGAGCAGCTCTCTCAACCACAAGAAAGAAATAATGCTATGTCCATGTATGACGATATCATTGCCAATAACACTCATATCTACAGGGAGGTGTGAGTAACAGTGTGGAGCGGGGGTAAGATCTGATGGGAAACACACCAAGACCTGTGTGCATGTATTTTTATATCACTTTGAACCTCACTATTACGTATGATTATAATTTACCAAAGATAATATTTAAAAAAGATAAAAAGAATGAAATACTTGCTATCTTCCTGGAAATATGTGAAAAGAGAAATTGAAAAGCAAGACCTGGAATGTGAAATTCATTTTATCTACATAATAAGACAACCACAAGCTATTGAACCAACACAAACCCTGGTCCAAGAAATCAAATTAGAGTAGAGTCAACAGACACAGAAGGTCAGCAACAAGGGACTAAGACAACACACCCTCCAAACTATGCATACACTGAGTGATTTATAGAAAAGGAATTAATCATCCATAAGGGAGAAGTATCAGAACATTAATATGTCTTGAAAAAATGATGACTAATTGTTCATATATAAAAGACTTTAAATTAGTATCTGATGTGTTAACAGAAATCAAGAAAAGAATTTAACAAAAAAGTAGCAACAGCCGGGCGTGGTGGCTCATGCTTGTAATCCCAGCATTTGAGAGGCTGAGACCTGAGGATCGCAGGTTCGCAGCCAGCCTCAGCTACTAGTGAGGCATTCTGCAACTTAGTGAGACCCTGTTTCAAAATAAAGAATAAAAAATAGTTGGGGGTATAGCTCAGAGGTAGAATGCCCCTGAGTTTCATCCCTAGTACCGCAAAAAAAAAAAAAAAAAAAAGTAGCAACAGGATAGTGCATAAAAGAGAAAGACAATTTTAAAATAATATTAAATTATTAAATTATTAATTAAAATTATTATAATTAAACTAATATTTGGAAGTCTTAATGGATACCTGCTTTGAAGAGTCAGCTAAAGCTGAAACAATAAAATCTAAGTAAGGGCATCATTTTGAGGCCATAATTTTGATTGAATCATAATAAAAGGAAGTACAAGACATAGAGGAGAGGATGTAGCATTTAGAAGTTATTACAATGACCCAGGATATTTTTACATGCATGGGAAATTGAAAAGAAGAGATTTGAAAAGTTGGGGGAAGGAAGTATTTGAAGAACTTATGCCTGATAACTTTCTATAGTGAAAGACATGTGTCTTCTAATTCAATGGTAAGAATCAATATCAGAAGCATAAATAATAAAAAAAAGACCTCAGTTGTGCATACTGTATCAAAACTAAGAAACCTCAAATTAAAGCAATAGTAAAAGTTTTAAGGACAAAAGGACAGGTTATCTACAAATGAAGGGCAATTTTGCTTACAGTGTAATTTAAAATAACAGAAACAAAAGTTGTTCAAATAATATTCCCAAAGAGGTTGGAGAAAATAGATGTTAAACCAGAAAAACTGAGATAGCTTAGCACCAAAGATTCAATGAAGAAATACCTTTTGAGGACAAACTTTGACCCTCCACTATAACTGTGTTATTAGTGAAGAGAATAGCCTGTTGCTTTTGTAAAATTTTGTAGAGGCTGTTCTTTATGACCTACAATAGGATACACACACACACACACACACACACACACACACACACACACACACACAGGTTTAGTAGGATCCAAGTATTCCTGCAAACCATCCTGTACTTGTACATTTCTTCCCCCACCATGATTTTCTATATTTTTATTAATTATTTAGTTTTCTTCATTTGCTCCTCTTGCTCCATTGACCTGCAAATGTTAACTTCCCTCAGGTGTATAACTTTTGCCTTTATTCCTTCTCTACACTGTTAATTTTCCCTGAAAATAACACATCCCCTTATTAACATTCGATGCTGTATAATGATTTTCTTCTGGATGAACTTGTTTTTTTTCAGTTAACTTTAAATTAGTAGTATCAACATCCATTCATTTGCTGTGCAAATTCTGGCATCTTTGAATGCCTTCTTTCCTTTCATATCACATTCAATTACATTTTATTTTAATAATTTCATTTTAATGAGGTAAAATAAATAAAAAATAAATTGATAATAAAATGTTACTTTTCTGGAAAGAAATTATTTAATAAATGTATTTGTACAAATGACTGAATACACACCTACCATTTTCACTACAAAATATTAAAAGAAAAATAATGCTGACCTAGAAAATAATTAAATTCAGATATAATATTTAAACCAGCTTTGATGTTCATTTTTAGTAACTTAGGAAAATATTAGGAATAAATTATAATTTATTATCTATAAATTAATATTCAGAAAATTATAACATTATGAAAATGTACATATAAGTTCTGTTTTTTAAAGAATTAATAGGCAGTGTTCTAAAAAAATTCATCCTGGGGAAACTAAATATCTGTAGGTGGAATAATGAAACCAAACCCCTATCTCTCACTCCAGGCAGAAGTCAGGTCAAAGTGTACCAAAAATCCAGGAATCATACCTGAAACATTGCAATTGCTAGATAAAACATATTGTCGACACTCTAAGTTATAGGTACAGGCAATAACTTCTTTATTAAGATCTAAAACTGAAGAAATAAAACCAAGAATAAATGACATATCATCCAATTTAAAAGCTTCTGCACAGCAAAGGAAATCATCAATAGTGTGAAAAGAAAGCCTATAGAACAGGAAAGAGTCTTTACCAGCTGTTCCTCCAACAAAGGATTATTATCCAGAATGTATAAAGAACTCAAAAAAACAGCACCAAAAGAAATAAGAGTTCAATTAATAAATGGGTAAATGAACTAAAAGGACAATTTTCTAAAGAAGAATACAAAAGAATAATATTAAATAAAAACATACTGAATATATTTAGCAATCAGGGAAATGGAAATAAAAATACACTGAATTTTTATCTCACTACAGTTAGAAGGGCAATAGTCAAGAACACACAAAAAAATAAATTCTGATGAGGATGTGAGAACAAAGAATAATTATAGAGTATTGGAAATTAGTGTAGACTCTGGGGAGATCATTAGCACAGATTCCTCAAAAGACTAGGAATGGGAACATATGACCCAGGTATATCACTTCTCAGTATTTTTTTTAAAGAGACTTAAAGGTATAATACTATAGTAATGCATGAACAGCCATGTACAAAGCAGCTTAATTTATGATATCTATGTTATAGAACCAGACTAGGTGTTTGCCGACATATGAATGAACAAGAAAATATGGCATATGCAAATAATGGCCATAAAGAAGAATAAAATTATGTAATTTGCAGGAAAATGGATGGAACCAGAGACCATTGTGCTAAGTGAAAAAGCAAAACTCGAGCTGGGCGTGGTGATGCACGCTTGTAATCCCAACATTTGGGAAGCTGAGACCGGAGGATCCAGGTTCGAGGCCAGCCTCAGCTACCTCGTGAGGCTCTTCGCAACTTAGTGAGAACCTGTTTCAAAATAAAGAATAAAAAATAGGGCTGGGGGTAAAGCTCGGAGGTAGAATGCCCCTGAGTTCAATCCCCAGTACTGCAAAAAAAAAAAAGAAAAAGAAAAAGAAAAAGAAAAACTCATATAGTCACGGTTGCATTTTTTCTCTCATATGTGGAAGCTAGAGAGAAAAAAAAAAAACTCATAAAAATAGATGTAAGACCAGTAGAATGGAGGATGGAAATTAGGAGGAGGGAAGAGGGAAGGGAAAGGGGAAGTATGGGAATGAATTAGGCCAATAATGCTATGGAGAATTATAAATAAATTGCAAGAAAACCTACTGTTATGTATAATTATAATTCACCAATAAAATATTTTGAAAACAATTTAAGACTAAGAAAGTTAAAACAGTATGTTATATTTGGATGACCAGTTCTTTTAAATATACTTTGAAGAAAACATTACAAGAATACAGAAAGGATGGAGGGTTCAGCAGTGGAAATACATGGAATAAAGGATGTCACAGTGTAACAGTGCTCGTGAAGAATATATGCCTGCAGTAACAGAATTATTTGCTATGTGTTTCAAAGAAAACTAAAGTCTGGTACCAAATTATGTCCCTTCTAAAGCCATCTGCGTGAACATGTCTGTCCCTGCATCACCTATGTAACAGGAGCTCCAGTAGAAGTCACACACAAGGCAGAATGGTACAGAAAAACTTACATGTAAAAGTGCCACAAACATTATAAGCTTCTTTTGAAACACTAACATACAGTCCTAAGAAGGTCAGCAAATCAAAGTCTATACAACACATAAATATTGTGCCTAGGTACATCAGGGTAAAATGGGGAAAAGACAAATGTAACAAGAAAATATTAAAAAGAAAGAAAAACGATGCATTGCATATAGAAGAACAAATAAAAGGTTGATCTATTTCTCATCAACTGATACCAGAAGAAAATAGAAATGTACTAAAAGAATATGATAATCCAGGACTAGAAAGAAATTATAAGAGTTTAAATACATAACTTGAAATGAAGTGAACATTTAAACTGATTTTATAAAATTACTGGTGATAAAATAAGTATAAAGGACAATGGGAATTTTTTACATGCAAAAGTGAGTATTTTTAAAGATTTAAAATATGAAATATAAATATAAATTGAGCCTCAAAGACATTCATAAAGCATAACATACTAATTAAAAATAATTTTACTGTATAGAGAAAATAAAATCAAATAAGCATTAAATAAAGATGACAATGATTTCTAATCAATTCTCTAATATGTTCAAAATAGCAATTATGTTTGTTGCATTATTTTGACGCTATTGAGGATTTGGTAATTACAAATTTTCAAGAGAAACATATTACAAATAAATAATATAAAATAAATTGTATAATTTATTGGTTGCAGGTAATACAATTACCTATCTGAAAATTTTAAATAAAGTCAAATGAATAGTCGGACATGGTAGCACATGCCTGTAATCCCAGTACAGTACTTGGGAGGCTGAGACAGGAGGATCATAGGTTAGAGACCAGCCGTTGCAATTTAGCAAGGCCCTAAGCAACTTAATGAGCTCTTTTTCAAAATAAAAATTTAAAAAATAGGGCTAAGAATGTAGCCTGGAAGTAAAATGTCCCTGGGTTCAATCCCTAGTACCCTCTCCTCCCAACAAACACACACAAAAAATTAAATGAATACCATTTAGAAAAGCAACATAATGAAGATAAAATTTATTTCTAGTAATTTCTGGGTAAGAGGAGCTCAGACAGCCAAGAATAAACCTAACTAAAATAAATCTAGAAGACATATTTGAGAAGTGGTATTATACCAGAGACATCAATAATATGTTAAAGAGAGAGAGAGAGAGAGAGAGAGAGAGAGAGAGAGAGAGAGAGAGAGAGAGAGAGAGAGAGAAGATATACAGAGAAGTAACATTCCTGGAAAGACTGTTTCATATTGTAAAGCTGCCAGCTTTACTCAAACTTGTTTTGACAAAATTGATAGGATGTCTGAATAATGACTGAGAGAAGATAGCAAGAAAAGATTTATTTGAAATTCAAAAGCAATGAGACACCTCCCATTCCATAGTTTCAAAAATCACATAAAAACTGGTAAGGACAGGATACCCAGAGGAGCTAACATGCAGTCCTCCAGAAAGTGACCCGGGCATGTGAGCATTTGTATAAAGCTTGACTGTTCATAGTGCTACTGTGTAAGAAAGATGAAAATTTAAACAGCAACTCCTAAAATTTAAACTTTAATACAATAAAGTATCAAAGTGTCAGACACGGTCAATGTATGCTGTATCCATATATAAAAACAGCACAGTAAATCTCACTCAAATGTAAAAATAATAGGTGTTAATGAAATAAGTCTCAAATTTTTAAACATAAAAGCTGTCCAAGAGTGAACATAAATTATTATTCATATAAGCTTGCTCTAGTTGACGCTTTTCAAAGTAATATACGAAGGGAGAAAGCATTGGCGCATTTTAAACCAGGCTCATGCCTCTTTTTCCAGTACTTTGGAGGCTGAAACAAGAGGATAGCAGCAAGTTCAAGAAAAGCTTCAGCAATGTAGCAAGATTCTCTGTAACCTAGTGAGACTGTTTCAAAACAAAATATAGCCAAGCATGGTGAAGCATACCTGAAATCCCAGTATTTAGGAGGCTAAAGGAGAGTCACAGATTTGAGGACACCCTCAGCAGCATAGTGACTCTCAGCAACTTAGCAAGACCCTCTTTCCAAATAAAAAATAAAATAAGGCTGAGGTTATAGCTCAGAGGTAGATCCACCCTGAACTCAATCCCTAGTACCACAAAATTAATTAATTAATAATAAATAAATAAATATAAATAAAAAGAGCTAGGGTTATATAGCTCAGGGGTAAAAAGTCTCTGGGTTCAATTCCCAATGAATAGACACACAACACACACACACACACACATAAATTTTTTTAAAAAGCTAATATTTTGCTTTGAAGAATTTATATGAAATGAACCCATGAAAAATAGAAAATCAAGAAAATTATAAAATATTGGCAAAATGGAGTGAATAAGCAATTTAAAAGAAAATTTTTTTTTTTTTTTTTTTGCAGTACAGGGGATTGAACCCAGGGGTATTCTACCTCCAAGCTATACCCCCAGTCCTATTTTTTATTCTTTATTTTGAAACCGGGTCTCACTAAGTTGTGGAGTGCCTCACCAGGTTGCTGAGCCTGGCCACGAACCCGGATCCTCCAGTCTCAGCCTCCCGAATGCTGGGATTACAAGCGTGTGCCACCACGCCCGGCCAAAAGAAATTTGATTGACTATTAGAGATATTTAAGGTCAAATTTTGTTAAAAATGAAAATACATATTCAGGCATGAAGGAATTTTTCCGTTACCCAATCCACAAAAACACAACTAAGTTAATTTGGGAACTGGCAGCAGCATGGGAAACAGCTACTTCCGTGCACTGCTGTGGGGAGCGTGCATCTGTTCAAGCTTTCTGAAGGACAATTTGGCAACACTAGAAGCTCTCTTGTCTGACATGACATGGATCAGTAACCAGTAGGTTAATTGAATAACTATTTGACATTCCTACCCTAACAATTTTAATTTAAGCAAAAGCAAAATATTGTGCTTATTTATAACTCAGATGATTTAGTACAAAGAGAATAGAATATCTGTTTTCTTTGACTATAATGAAATTACACTAAAATATATTTTTGTATCAGTACTCTCAAGCGATAGAGCCTTATAAATAAGAATGCAGTTATTTGAAATGGTTGCTCTCCAGGTTGTTCTTCCTGGAGAACCTCTAGTTAGGCTTTGCCAACATATGCTTCCATAGTTAATCAAATACAAGTCTAAATAATGCATTACGTTTATAACTATGTTTTTGCTTTAAGTGGAACTTTAAAATACATTTAGTGTGAATTTGCATACCTTGTTAGTTTGTTTAATTAATTGATTGATATCCTGTCTTCTACTAAAAAAGCACTAAATAATTATTTTTACATAGATTTTCCATGTAGATATTGTGGCTTAACATTCAGATTTACTTATTTTCCATTATGGCCAGTTTTCTGAAGAGAATGGGGTACCGTAATTTTTAAGTCCAACAATGAGATCCTTTCAAAAGAAAGATTCCCTTAAAATATCACGTATAAGTTACAAATAATAAAACTAAAAATACTGCACGAAAGGATTATTGAAAGTGACAATTATGAATCAACTTTTCCTGAAAACTTACTCCTTTAGAGTTCAGTTATTCTCTTTGATTAAAAAAAAAAAACTTACAAAACTTCCATTATCTGACATATATCTAGAAACTCCTAAACTTCAAACTTCTTTCAAATGTAACCAATTATACATTTAATAAACCTTCTCACAAAATTATGTTCAAATGCTCTATATATTTGGCTACCAAAACCAGATTTGTGTTCCCTTATTTACCAAACCAAAATTTGCTAAAGTTGAAGAATATAGTACCTACTCATGTTCTATAAGGGAATATCTATACCATCTTGGAGCCAAGGCCCTATTAAAACCTTGCTAAGACTTCTCCTCAGCTAAATGTTTAAATTCACCTCTTACAAATTCTGCCTACAAAACATTAGAGCACAATTCAGACAAGATATTTGTACTTTATTACAAGCTATGTTCACATATGAAGATATCCTTTATACTCTCACTAATATGTATGGGGAGAGAGGAGGGAGCAGGGTAGAATCTGGAGGGAACTATACCATGCATGTTTATATCACTTTGAACCTCGTTATGACATATAATTACAGTGTACTGATGAAGTATAAAAAACTTACATTTTCTCTGGTGATGTTCCTCATTTTCATCTTAGATGTGACCAGACTTTCTGGTAACCACCATATTCCTACTTACATTCTGATCATAATTAATTATTTATTTTTAAGAAGCTGTCTTGACAGCTCTCTTTTCTTCTTAAATCCTAACCACAATCACTTTTAATGCCCCTATTTTCAGGATGCACCTCAAAAAATCCTTTAAGACTCTTTCCACTATCATCCAATTCCAAAACTGATTCCACATTTCAGGCATTCTTTACAGCATCACCTTAATTCTGGATAACAAAATGCCTTCATCTACTCAGGATTCCAGAAAAAAAAAATCATAGATTTGGGTGGCTTCAAGAATAGAAACTTAAATTTGCAAAGTTCTGGAATATAGAAGTATACATCCAGAGTGCCATTATGGCTGGGGTTTAGAGAGGTATTCTTCCTGTCTGCAGAATATTGACTTTTCATTGTCCTTTTAATGTTGCAGAGAGAACGCCGGTATCCCTTCCTCTCTTTCATCAGGGATGCACCCTTTTTAACTAATGCATACCTAATTATTTCCAAAACACTCCATCTCCAAATATCATATTTGAGGATGACATTTTGAATTATGAATTTTGTGGAGGCACAAAATTCAGTGCATAGCTGAGGGGGCAGATATATGTTACATGTGGGGAAATGTAAATATTGTGTAGCTAAATAGTAGATTGTAGAAGCTTAAAATGTGCACAAATTCTTTGATGCTTTCTCTATCAAAAACTGAGATCAATTTTCCCTTCTCTTGTATACGGACTTGTTCAAAGACTATGTTTTGTAAACTTGTTCTAGAGCTAATCCTCTTGAGGACTAGAAATCTCTTCACTTTTCCTTTGGAATCCTGACCCAACTTGTAAGTCAGACTACCCTGCTGGAGAGGACATTTTCAGAGGTGATAATGCTACAAGGAGATGGAAAAGGGCCCAGCTGGGCACAGGCCTCCGCATTTCCCACCATGCTACTGGGTGTGTGAGAGATGCTGTCTTAGACACTGTATTACTTCACTGTTGGCTGAAATCTACTAGGTGATTCCAAAAGATATTATGTAAAGGATAATAAACCTGGAAAGACTTGTCTGGATTACTCACCTATAAAAATACTAGATAAAAAGATATCATTATTATTTAAAACCACCATATTTTGATGTACTTAATTGCAAAGCCTAAAATAAAACAGAACATTAACTACCACTACTACACTTCCTATATTCCCTTTGTCTGTAGCAAGCATTTTCCTTAGAAACCAGTGAGAGCCTGAGCCAAGGAAGAAATAGATATTTGCATAATTATCAAAGTTAGTAAAACATGTAAGAGAGGAGTTGAATTTTTCATTCTGCAGTTGGGTCCCATTTTTAGAGTGTCTGAAGATCCCCTATTTTATTTTAGTTATGTTTTTATTTATATTGTTTGGATTGCATTAACTATATTTCCAAAATTCACATGCACATTTCTCTGTAGGTATACATCAGTTCCACTTATCTGAGTTTGGTGTTGATTCCCATTTCTGGTCTGAAATTGGGAATATTGCTGATTTAACAACCTGCTCATATAAAAGAGACCATCATTCAATATGATAGGACCTGCTGGGAACAATTTCCTGGATCACATTACAAATGTTGTCAATGGTAAAATGTGGAGACTGTGACAGATGGAACATACAATTCACTGAAAGACATCCTTACTGTTTAAAATTGCATGTTTGTACCCCAATCTTCCTAGTAGATGAAAAAGTGAACATTTTTTGCCTCTGGATCTGGAGACTAAACATATCATTTATCTCCATGCTATTTATGATTATTTTTAAGAGTCCATGTCCACCCGAAAGCATTGTGTTCAAATATTTTAAAAGGTACTATTATTTATTTTTATGACTCCATCTGGTTTAATATGAACTATAATGACAATACCTGTAGAGAACATTCTAGGAAGTAGAAATGTCAGCCTTCCTTCCAGCATTTCCCATAGATGTGTCATGCAAAGCAGATGGCCTGAAGTCATTTGATAATATTTAGCATCATTATTAACACTTGCATCAAATTTCACTCATCATTTAGTCTATCATATAGGAAATCACTTATATAAGCATACAGTTGTTAACAATTACCCAAATAATTCATTCTAATATTTTCTGTTTTTCCATGTAGTGCTTATAGATGTCAAAAAGAAGCATTACATTTAATAATAAACCCTGGTTAAAAATTGATGTAATTTAAGGTCAGAGTTTTTTTCATAGTCTTTACTATGCTAATTATCATTGTGAATTTTCAAAAAAATGTAAAAATATATTTTATTCCAAGGTTATCAGAACTAATGATAACTCATGGAAAAGCCATTGCAACTACAACAGTTCAATGTTTGCCAAATAATTTATAATTTGTAAGTTCTGGAATTATTGAAAACCATTGTGATCAAATCAATAAAATATATAGTATATCAATAGTTTATAAATGTTAAGAGTGTAGTGACTTCTAGAACCAAATTGTAACCCATAGCGAATGGGAAAAACTTAATGCCATCTATAAGTGATATGTTGTGTGTCATATCGTATATTATTAAGATATAAATGATATATTACATGTGCTTTTATTGAGAAAAGGGGACAACAAAGAGAACTGGCTCTCTTTGTGAGATTCCTGCCCTTCCCATCAGTTCATTGTTGGCTTTTCTACCTCAGAACAATGGGTACTGCGGACCCAGTGAGTTTCTACACAGGGAAAATGTTATACTAACCTCAAAATGAGCAGCGAATTGCCCTCAAGTGGAGAATCCCAGCAGTGTAGCTGCCAGATGTCAGGTTCACCGCAGCTAAACTGTGGGAACTACTATATTTCCACATTTGTAATTTGTGCTTCTAATACATGTGAAGTTTTATTTCTACTTACTGCATGAGAAAATATTTATATGAAACATAAAGTCATGAGTGAGGATGACTTTATGATTCTTTAGAATTATTTGTATAATGACTTGATAATAACAGTTTAGATATAAAAGGGAAGAAGATTTTTTTAAATTGATAGCATAATTTTAGATCAAGTAAATTCTCTCTGTCCTCTTCAAATAAGAATTCTTGACTTCCAGTTGGATATTATTTTGGTATACTTATAAATAGCTGTTTTTCTTCACATTCACTCATTTTACTTGAGATATTTAAAATAGATCTTATTTTAAGAATAAACCTTTTATGAAAAATGAGAGATATTTTAAGTGCTATTTACTGAATTTTTATGGAAAAGAATGTTGGTAGAAAATTATCATTAACACAGTTTTAAAACTCTTACAAAAACCTTTGAGAGCAATAACCTAAATTGGTTGGGGTAAGTCTGGTTTGGATAAATATATTACTGAAACAAAAAAAGGAATAATTTGATCTCAAAAGCTTTTAATTCATACTTTCAAAATAATGAGAATGAATAATCTCAAAAATCACTACTAACTTCAAATATGCATTAGTTATGTGTAATGATGATACAACTTGAGGTTCCAGAAATACAGTTAAAGTCCATAATCTAAAAGCAGGTTAAGATTTTGGTGTATGTTTAGAAGCTTGTTT
>PVLC010021010.1:0-28509 GCA_004027655.1 Graphiurus murinus
CTCCTCCTCCTCCTCCTTCTTCTTTTCTTCTTCTTCTTCACCCAGGGATGTTTTGGAACACCCAGGGATGTTCTCCCTACAAGCTACACTCCCAGTCCTTTTTATTTATTTATTTATTTTTGGCAGTACTGGGGATTGAACTCAGGGGCATTCTACCTTCGAGCTACATCCCCAGCCCTATTTTTTACTCTTTATTTCGAAACCGGGTCTCACTAAGTTGCGGAGTGCCTCACTAGGTGGCTGAGGCTGGCCGCGAACCAGGATCCTCCGGTCTCAGCCTCCCGAATGCTGGGATTACAAGCGTGCGCCACCACGCCCGGCTCTCCTTTTTATTTTTAAACAGGTTCTTGCTAAGTTGCAAAGGGTCTCACTAAGTTGCCAAAGCTGGCCTTGAACTTGTGATCCTCCTGTGTCAGCCTCCCAAGTACTGGGATTATAGGCATGTGCCACCACGCCCAACTTTATGAGTCGTGTGTGTGTGTGTGTGTGTGTGTGTGTGACCAAGGATTGAACTCAGGGGCATTCTACCTCCAAGCTACACCCCCAACCCTATTTTATTTTCTATTTGGAAACAGGGTCTCACTAAGTTGCTGAGGATCTTGCTAAGTCACAGAGGCTGGCCTTAAACCTGCCGATCCTTCAGTCTTAGTCTCCCAAGTACTGGGCTTACAGGCATGCACCACCATGCCCCGTGAAAGGCGTTTTCTCTTTGCTGTCTGTCCTTACTATCTGAAACAGTTGAAAGCTTCTTGGTAAATTTGTTTCTGGCATCTCAAGCAGCATACTAGCCAATGTGATTGTTTCTCTCGTGAGCACCCTTAGCTGTGAAAAGAGATCCCTTTCTCCAGTGGATTACTGGTGGTTGGAAATGCAGGTGATTACCAGAGTTCACCTTTGATATAGACATCCTGCTCTCCTGCGGCCCTTTGAACTAACTTTGATACGCAATAATTAGGTAAGATTCAACCCTGGAAGAGAGGCCTCTCCTATCAAGTCCTTGTTTTGCTTTTGAACTATTGATCAAACAGATTTGAAGGGATTTGTTGAAGCCTGTGTGGGAGGAAGGAAACAAGGGATGAGGGGAGAGGAGAAGGCACTTCTGGCTATAAATGGTTTCAGGAGGAACCTGCTGGTCAGACCTGGCTCCATCCCTCAGACCCCTGTCCTCAGGCCCGCTGTGGGTTCCGAGCAGCCGGGTTTCACAGCCCTCGAGGAGAGCCAGGAGACCTCAGGATGCTGCTGCTGGTCCTGCTGGGGCTCAGCTACCTCCACCTGCCCCGGGCAGCCAGCCATCTGGACTCCAACAAAATCAAGAGCCTGGCCAAGGTGCATGGCACACAGGTGAGCAAAAGGAGGGCAGGGCCGTGTGCTCTTGGGGTTGGGGCTGCCAAAAGCAAGATGAGTGTCGTTGTGAGTCCAAGTGAAGACTTGTTTTGGAACGAGCTGAGTTGGTTGAGGAGCCGGAGGAAGCCAGGTAGAATCTGAAGCCTCTGCATGAACATACCAAGGAGAAAAGTGGTTTTTCAGGTCATTGGGCTCTAAATTTGCCTCAAATTCGGGAGTATTGTTTAGAAAGCTCTATCATGTCCCAGGCCTTTCAGATCTAATATCTTACTTAATTCTCCCTACAACTTGCCACACATAGCACCCTTCCTAATTACAGACCAAGAAAATAAGTCTCAGAAACGTTGACTAATTTAACAGCCAGTAAACATAGGAATAGAATTTATTTATTTGGAGGGCTGGTACTGGGGACTCAACTCAGGGGCATTCTACCTCCAAGCTACACCTCCAACCCCTTTTTTAAAAATTTGAAACAAAGTCCAAGTTGCAGAGGGCCTTACTAAGTTGCAGAGGCTGGCCATGAACCTGCAATCCTCCGGTCTCAGCCTCCCTAGTACTGGGATTGCAGGTGTGTGCCACCACACCCAGCTGGAAGCTCAAATTTAAACACCGAGTGGCATGATGTATTGTCATTGTCCCCATCTCACTTCACAAAAGTGTTTTAGGAACCTTAAATAGTATGTAGGATATATGTGTACTATGTCTCCACGTATGTACACATATGTACAGTATATGTGGTATGCGATAGTATATACTACAGATATATTGCATGTATATCATCAAGATAATGGATACAGTGGCTGAATAAAACATCAAATAGGAATACTACAGCTGAGTGAGGTGGTACATGTCTGTAACCCCAGCACTAGGGAGGCTGAGATAGCAGAATTGCAGGTTTGGGGAGACCCTCAGCAATAGAGAGACCCTATTTCACTGGGGGTGTAGCTTGGAGGTGGAATGCCCGTGGGTTCAACCCTCAGTACTAAAAAAATAAAAAATAAGCTAGGTACAGTGGTGGATGCCTATAATCCCAGTATTTAGGAGGCTGAGACAAGAAGATCTCAGGTTTGAGGCAGCCTTATCAATTTAGCTAAATCCTGTTTCAAAATAAAAAATAAATAAAATAGTGCTGGGGCTATAGCTCAGAGGTAGAACACCACTGATTTAAATCCACAGTACCAATAGATAAATAAATAAATAGGAATGGTATAGACACCAACATTATATTTGAATTATAGCACAGGTTCCAAAGTTAATAGGTATATATAGAAAATCCCATAGCCATCTGTAAGACATGTGTACAAAAACATTTCCTACTCTTTTTACAAGGAGCATCGGAAAATCAAATTTGGAGGTTTAAAAGTAAGATCATTTTTTTCCTTTTTGTGGTACTGGGGAATGAACCCAGGGGCATTCTACCTCTGGCTACACCCCTAGCCCTATTTTTATCCTTTATTTTGAAACAGAGTCTCACTAAGTTGCAGATGGTCTCACTAAGTAGATGAGGCTGGCCTCGAACCTGAGATCCTCCTGTCTCAGCCTCCCGAGTACTGGGATTACAAGCGTGCGCCATCACGCCTGGCTTGTAAGATAATTTTTCAAACACAAACTTTGCAGTACCCAGGTCCCTTGCAGGTGATCTGATCTTCCCTTTGGGGGAGAAAAAACAATTAGACTGAACAATGAAGACACCACCTGCAGTTATGGTGACACTCAAAGGGACGCTGGGGTGACCTGGAACAAAGTCCTCTTCCATCTTGTTGGATCCCCAGTCTTGTGACAAGTCTCTCTTCACAGGATCCACAGTGCATGTCTGATGAGGACTGCAATTCTGGAGAGTTCTGCTTCAAGCCCGACAATGAGAAGCCATCCTGTGCTGCGTGCCATGGACAGCAGAGGCAGTGCCAGCGGACGGAAATGTGCTGCCCAGGGATGCTCTGCCTGCAGGGTGAGTGGTCCCAAGCCCGGCTGTGCTCCCAGAAGATGCGCAATAGAAGGCAGCAGCAGTGTCAGCTAGAATGCTCCAGGGGAGGCACTCTCCAAGGGTTTTCTAGAATCACACTTCATGAAACAAAATGATTTACTTCCTGGCAACAATTCTTACCAGTGGGATGGAGATGAGGATTTTAGAGGAAAGCTTCAAACTGGAATCATTCAAATCCTTCCATTTTCAGTCAGATTCTGCTAATTACTTAACTACCATCTTTGACTTATGTGAGTGTGTAAATATTAGGGCATGTCCCAAGATCTAGAAAGTTCTAAATGAACAAGACAAAGATGCCACCAAGCTGCTTAACAGTATGGTAACTAGTATCTGTGGTTCTAGTCCTTGAACTTAATAATTAGTTGCACCTGCTTGTCCCTCAGATGTCTGTATTGCAGTAGAAGATGAAATCCTGATATTGGAAAGACAGGCTCCTCACCATGATGGCACAGACACAAAAGGAACAACTACACAACCAGTGGAGAAGGAGCCAGAAGGTACCACATTCCAGGGAAGTTGGGGTAAGAGAAGCACTCTGAGAACATTTTATTTAAGGACAACATTTTCTTGCCAGGTGTAAGTAGCACATGCCTGTAATCCCAGTACTTGGAAGGCTGAGTCACAGGTTCAAGGTTAGTCTCAGCAATCTAATGAGACCCTGTTTCAAAATAAAAAAGGGGCAGGGGTATAATTCAGAGGTAGAATGCCGCTAGGTTCAATCCTCAGTACCATAAATAAATAAATAAATAAATAAATAAATAAATACAAAAAAATTGACTTTATTCTTCTCTACCCCAGGAACATGTAGGAAGCATGTCCTATTCATAATTTTTTCCCTAAGAAACTTCAGATACCATGGTAAAAGCCAGCAGGCCAAGAAGACAGGGGAATGGCTGTAAATAAGGGGTGGGTAGCAAGAAACCTTTCACTATTTAGACCAACTTGACACACACACACACCTTTTTGTGGGTAGCAGTTTCCCTTTCTAGATCCTCAGAATACAAAATAGAGATGGAAGTAGATGGATTAACTTTTCAGCCTTTGTACAAAATTCAATATTTTTTTTAGATGGGTGTTTCCATTGGCATTCTTACACCTATAATCTAAAAGACTGACCGTATAATGTAGAGGAAAGATTTGTTTTCTTACAGTTTCAGATTCAGTCCATTTGAGGCCAGGGGCCATGGATCTCAGGCCATGGTGGAAGGAATCAGAGAGGGAAAGCACTTGGGCTGTGCTCCTCACATCATGGAGGCCAGAAGTAAGAGACAGAGAAGAAGAGAAAAGAAAGGGAGGAGGAACCATATATAATCCCTAAGGCCATACCCCCAGGGAACCATCCCCTCCAGTTACACCGTACCAACCCAGGCCATCACCAAGATAAATCCATTACAATAGATTTATCCAGTGCTGGGATTACAACCCTTAAGACTTAATTACATCAACTCCAAACACCAATTATGAGCTCTTAAAGGGGCCATTCTATATCTCTCTATAACATTCCACCCCGGGCCCCTGAAGAGCTCATGCACATTTCAGAATGCAAAATATATTTAGTCCTCTCCAAGAGTTCCCATGTCTTAACAGTTCCAGGATTGCTCAAAAATCCCAAGGTCCAAAGTCTCCACTGAGACTCAAGGTGAACTCTTGTGAGCCCCTGCAAAAGACAATGAAGATCAAAATAAAAAGTAAGTTATATGCATCCAATATACAATGGCAAAGAGTAAAAATTTGCATTCCAAGGGAGAAATAGGACCAAAGAAAGAAGAGATGAGACCACAACAGATGAGGAAATCTGGCAGGGCAAGTACTTGATCCTGCAGCTCCATTTCTGTCACTCAGGGCACATGGCAGTGAGCAGCGATCTCCAAGGGACTTTGGCAGCCCTGCCCCTGTGGCCTGGCTGATTGCGATGGGCAGCATACTTGCACCTGTTCTTCCAGCCTGGCTCCATGGCTCAAAGCTAGCAGCCTTTACTCATGGTAATTCCACATTTCTAAATATTGGGAGTATTTCTTGTAACCGTGGCTTCACCCTCACACCTTCACAAATTGCCCCATCTGGGCCTGCTTGCAGGGATTCTGACCCTGCCACACATTGTCTGACTTCCTAGGATTTCCTCTGAAACCTGAGGGGAAGCTTTCATGGCCCCCTTTTTCTAGCAAAGCCAGCATTATGTGAATGCTGAGATGGATCGCCAACAGAAAAGGTAGTCACATCCTCGTTAATCATTGCCACTGGGGCCTTTTTAATCATACCCTCTGGGCCCACTCCACTGGCCCCAAGACTATCTGGGCCACCCCAGCCACAACTCTATCTGCTGCCTCCATCATGGCCATTGCTAGCCCCGCCTCTAACATGGCCACCACCTTCTCCTTCCTTTCAGTGATCTTACTTCCTTCCATGACATTATCTCTCTGGGCCCCAGCTTTACATCTGCCTTTCTAGCTTCACACAAAGCTTTAGGACATGGGGGTAAAATGTGGATATGTTCTTTGCCAAAGTGTAAAACATGTGGCCTCTACCCCATTTCCCTATGATGTCCTCTTTGCACTCCAAAAATCTGAGCAGTCTCTACCATCTACCTTTCTAGCCACATTCTAGCCCTTCCAATTTCCTCTCACAAACTAGTTTCATAGAGTCACAATCCACATGGTCAGACTTATATGTAGTAGCAACCCATATCCCTGGTACCAAATTCTGTCTCTGTCAACATTCTTACAGCTATAATCTAAAAGATGAACCATGTAACTTGGAGGAAAGAAGATATACTTCCTTATAGTTTCAGGTTCAGTCCATGTGAGGCTGGGGACCATGGATCTCAGGGCATGGTGGCAGGAAGCAGAGGAAAAGCACCTGGACTGTGCTCCTCACATCATGGAGACCAGAAGCAAGAAAGAACAAGGGAGGAAGAACCATATATAACCCCCAAGGTCACACCCCGAGGGACACAACCCCTCTAGCTACACCCTACCAATCAGGCTACCACCTTTTATTTATTGCTGGGATTACAACCCTCAAGACTCAATCACATCAACTCCAAACACCAATTACAAGCTCTTCAAAGGACCATTCTATATTTAACTACAACACTGGGTGTGGTGGCGCACACCTGTTATTCCAGTACTTAGGAGACTGAGACAGGAGGATCACAGGTTTGAAGCTAGCCTCAGCAATTCAGCAAGGCCCTATTTCAAAATAAAAATTAAAAAAAAAAAAAAAGGCTGGGGAGGGGGGTAGCTTAGTGGTAGACTTCTCTGGGTTCAACCTTTGGTACCACACACATACAATTGTTTTTTGTTTTTGTTTTTTACAAAATTATAGTTTCAAATTCTAATCTTTGATATTAATATAGGCAAAAATGTTTGAAAGTGGTGACTTGGCCATTCAGGTTACCTGGTCCCTCTACACATAATGGTCTGTCTATACCACTATAAATCCCACTTGATAAAACCTTCCTGAGCAATATTTCTTTCATTTCTCAAGACTATAAATCCTGTCTCTCTTTTTATTTTTTTTGTGGTACGGGGGGTTGAACACAGGTCATTCTACCTCTGAGCTACATCCCCCGTCCTATTTTTTTTTTTTTTTTTTTTTGCGGTACTGAGGATTGAACTCAGGAGCATTCTACCTCTGAGCTACACCCCCAATTCTATTTTTTATTCTTTATTTTGAAACCGGGTCTCACTAAGTTGCAGAGTGCCTCACTAGGTAGCTGAGGCTGGCCATGAACCCGGATCCTCCGGTCTCAGCCTCCCAAATGCTGGGATTACAAGAATGCACCACCATGCCAGGCTTTTATTCTTTATTTTGAAACAGTGTCTCACTAAGTAGCTGAGGCTGGTGGGGAACCCAGATCTCCTAAGTACACAGATTACAAGCCTGTGCCACCACACCCAGCCCCTGCCTCTTTGGTGAATATTTTCACTAAGATAAACAATAAATTCTGTTAGGTCAGGCTGAGATTTCTTGTCTATTACTGCTTTTAGTGTGGCCAACCTCTGTGATCCTGCAGGCTCTTTCTGTGCTTACTCTGCAAGTCTGTAGTTCTGGATCGCTGACATCAGTTTGCTAGCACGCCTCCCCCCAAAACAACTTCTCCACTCAAGCCCTCGTTAATCTTGTTACAGGAGAGAAAAGAAAGAGCTGCCATACAAATCTTGACTGTGACCCTGGATTTTGCTGTGCTCGTCATTTTTGGAGTAAAATCTGTAAGCCAATCCTATCAGAGGGAGAAGTCTGCTCTAGCAGAGAGCACGAAGACACTACTCAAGTTCCAGAAATCTTCCAGCGCTGTAACTGCCATCATGGGCTAGTATGTCGAAGTAATGGAACTGACAGTGAACAACAGATGCGGTTAAGAGTATGCCAGAAAATAGAAAAATCTGTAAGCATTTCACCATAGCAAAGAAGCCTCACTGTATTCAAGCAGAATCTCAGACATTAATTCTAAAATACTTCCAAATATCTCATAAGATCAAATCTTGTAGCAACAGAAATAGCCTGAAACTAGAGAATTATGAGATGCTGTATTGTGGATGAATGGAAACTAGCTTTGGCTTTTTGTCTAGTGCTCCAGAGCAGACGTGATTCTATAATCAAAATAATAATAAAATGATGATGATGATGATTTTGACCTATTATCTCAAATCTTTAAAAAATTGAAGGTGTACAGTGTGATATTTTGAAATACATATAGTGAACTGATTATCATCATCAAGCTAATTAACGTGTCCATCCCCATAACTGGTACCTAACAGTACTTTAGGGGAAAAGGTGATGATACCTAAAGTTAAAAGTAAATGAATTCTTATATCTTGCCAGGAAAAATTACCACAGCAAATAGTGTATTTCCCCCTAAAAACTCTATTATTAGCCAGGCATGGTGGGGCACACCAGTAATTCTAGTAGTCGGGAGGTTGAGACAGGAGAATTGCAGGTTTGAGATCAGCCTCAGCACTTAGCAAGACCCTGTTTTGAGATAAACAAATAAACAGGTAGAAAGAAGATTCAAAGGTAATACTATCTTATGTTTGGATAGTCCTATCTAAGTTACAAAGCTTTTCACATATTTTGTTTTCGATAACTTTACTAGCCATTTGATAACTTTTTGTATTTTATACTTACCTAATTTTTATATTTTAAAGTTAGTTGAGGAGTGTTTTTACTTACACAGTTTGACCATTTGTATGTAAAAGCTACCTCAGAGGAAAACTCAGGAATGAAATTTTTATTTGTTTGAAGTTTAAAAGGCCATACTTTGTGCATATTAGAAGTGGAATTTGCTGCCAGGCATGGTGGCACACACCTATAATCTCAGTTCTTGGGAGGCTGAGACAGGAGGATTGCAGGTTTGATACCAGCCTCAGCAACTTAGTAAGACTTTCATTAACCTAGTAAGACTAGTTTCAAAACAAAAAATAAAAAGGACTGAGGATGTAGTTTGGAGGTAGAATGTCTCTGGGTTCAATTCCCAGTACCACAAAGAAAGAAGAAAAAAAAGAAAGAAAGAGAAATTTGCTTAGGAAGCTCTTTCTAGTGGATTCCAACCAAGGATCACATATTTCATTTAAGATAAAACATACACCTGTTCTCCTACTTAAGTTATAAGTATATATTACAAAATAGAATATGGGCCAAAAATTAAACAATATGAAGGTCTCTAGTTTCTATAAAATACTGGACCCTCTTCTAAGACTAGCTTTGGGACCTGACTTGACAATCTTGTGGTCAGAAAATAGGATGAAACACAGTGGAATAACGTGGTTTATAGTACAGATCAGAAAACAAGAAAATAAATGTTCCCATTCAAGATTTGCTATCATCTCATCTCTACCCATAATGAAGTGTGATTATGAACATAATATGAAATTTAAAGTAAACAGATCAAAAAAATTAGATCATCCTCCTTTTCAATAAAAGCAAGAGGTTTTATTGACTACAATGCAAGCTAAGCAAGAAGAAACAAAGACCCTTACATAGCAAAGGTTAAGAAATAAATTAAGAGCCCCGTTGGGCTGTGCCTGGCAGGAGGAACAGGTGTCATTCACTGCGATCCTTGGGTTCCCGGTACTTCCACTGGATGTAATCAAAGATGTCTCTCTCACTGTCCACAGGCAGGGGCTCTCCAGCAACTCCTGCAAGTAGAGAGGAAAAAGAGGTATACTTTAGGAACCAGATCGGAAATTCAGACATTATTATCACTATTATTATTTTGTTTGTTTTTTTGTGGTAATAGGAATTGAACGCAGGGGCACTCTACCTCTGAGCTATGGCCCCAGCCCCCTTTTTTAATTTTTTATTTTGAAACAGAGTCTTACTAAGTTGTAGAGAGCCTCCATAAATTGCTGAGGCTGTCCCTGAACCTGCAATCCTCCTGTCTCAGCCTCCCAAATACTAGCATTACAAGCATGTGTCACAACACCTGGTTTACCATTACTATTTTGTACTAGAGATTGATCCCAGGGGCATTCTACCTCTAAGCTACATTCCCATTTTTATTTTAAAACAAGGTTTGGCTAAGTTGCTGAGGGTCTCACTAATTTGCTGAGGCTGGCTGTGAACCTGTGATGCTCCTGTATCAGCCTCCCAAGTACTGGGATTACAGGCATGCACCACCATTCCTGGCTTCTGTCTGGCTCCTTTGCAATTCAAAATGTTCTTGGACTAACAGCAGTGGCATTATGTGGGAGCTAACTAGAAATGCAGAATCTTGGGCTCCACTTCAAGGTCAAGGAATTAGAATCTGCATTCAGTCAGGTCCCGAGTGATTAGTGTGCATGTTGAAATGTGAGAAGCACAGCCCCTGTCTATCAGGATGAAAGCCCTATCTTAATTTTTAGGACAAAATGGCAAAAATTCAGTCTAGTAGAGGATAGTAAACCACAAGGCAGATTGTGAAATGTTAACAAGATCCATAAAGCATAAATTACCAGTACTGGGGAGGCTGTAACAGGAGGATCACAGTTATGAGGACAGCCTCAGAAATTCATGGGACTCTCACAACCTAGCAAGACCCTGTTTCAAAACAAAAATAAAAAGGGCTGGGCATGTAGCCCACAGATAGAATGCCCCTGGGTTCAATCCTCAGCACCGCAAAAACAAAAAGCATAGACTAAACAATCTTCATTCTTTAAACTTGAAAGCATGGGGCCAAGGGAAACCAGTTTTGAGCAGCACTACAAGCAGTGATACCTGAGTTCCTCAGTCTTAGACATAAAAACAAAACCTAGAGTTCTTTTAGACTATTAAAATTTAAAAAATTTTTTTGGCACTAGGATTTGAACTCAGAGGCATTCTGTCTCTGAGCTACACCCCAAGCCCTATTTTACTTTTTTTTTTTTTTGCAGAACTGGGGATTGAACCCAGGGGCATTCTACCTCCAAGTTACATCCCCAGCCCTACTTTTTATTCTTTATTTTCAAACAGGGTCTCACTAAGTTGCAGAATGTCTCACTAAGTAGCTGAGGCTGGCAGCAAACCTTCGATCCTCCTGTGGCAGCCTCCCAAGTACTAGAATTACAATCATGTGCCACCACACCCAGCTTCCTTATTTTACTTTTTATTTTGAAACAGGGTCTCACTAAGTTGCTGAGGCTGGCCTTGAACCTGTGACCCTCTGGTCTCAGCCTCCCCACATACTGAGACTACACACATGTGCCCTCACACCCAAGTTGGCTGATAAGATTTTTAATGAGCACCCTCGGTAGAAGAGTCTAGTCCACTCTAATAGAGCTGGAGGGAACTGTGGCCTTGATGGCATCACTGAGGGTCTGCGAACACCTCATGGAGTCAAGTCCCTTTTCTTGCCTGAGGTCTAACAATACAAAGAAAACACCTTTAACTGGCAGAATTACTAGAAGGCTTTTAAGAGAAACTATATTTGCTAATAAGCTCTTGAAAACAGCTTTCTTTCCAGATGACAGAGATCGTCTCTAAGGTACTGACAAGCACCCACCGGTGACTCCCAAGGGTCGGATGGAGTACTCGTTGATCGTGAAGCCCTTTTCCAGGGCATGCGCTCTCATATTCTTATTGAAGATATCACTCCCAGTGAAATACAGAACACCACAGTAATACTGATCTTTCGGTATCAACCTAAAAACAAAAGAAGCAAATATAGAATCCTAAATATAATAAGAAACAAAATTCTTAAAACTGTAATTAGGTCAGCCATTCAGATCATCCAGTTTAGCAATGTGCTTACATTTCAGTAAACTTAGCTCTGTGGGAAGTGTGCAGAAATGAAAAGGATTATTACTTATTATAAGTAGCTCTCACATAGGAAACTACTTCTGAGTTGTGGAAGGCATCATGGTAAGGTGCAAGAGTAGAGAAAAGTCTACAGCTTTCTGTAGATAGTCATTATTGTATTTTTTTTTTAATTCCATGTGCTAAGATTAAACCAAGGGGCATTCTACCTCTGAGCTACACCCCAGACCTATTTTTTTACTCTTTATTTTGAAAAAGGGTCTCACTAAGTTACGGAGAGCCTCACTAAGTTGCTGAGATTAGCTGCAAAGCTGCGATCCTCCTATGTCTGCCTTCCAAGTACTAAGATTACAAGCATGAGCCACCATGCCCAGCTCCTATTTTTTATTTTTATTTTATTTACTTATTATTATTATTTTTTTTTACAGTACTGGGGATGGAACCCAGGGGCATTCTACCTCCGAGCTATACCCCCAGCCCTATTTTTTATTCTTTATTTTGAAACAGGGTCTCACTAAGTTACGGAGTGCCTCACTAGGTAGCTGAGGCTGGCTGCGAACCTGGATCCTCCAGTCTCAGCTTCCCAAATGCTGGGATTACAAGCATGCGCCACCACGCCCAGCTGTATTTTTTATTTTTAAACAAGGTCTCACTAAGCTGCAGAGGGTCTCACTATAAACTGCTGAGGCTGGCCTCCAACCTGCAATCCTCCTGTCCCAGCCTCCCAAGTACTGGGATTATATGTATGCGCCACCATGCCCAGCTTCATTATTTGTTATATATTTCAGGCTAAACATTGTATTCGGCAGGAACATATGTCCTTCAGAATAAAAAGAGGTTCTAGACATATATATTAGCTTTGAGACATACAGAGGGAGGAATGAAAAGGATTAAAAAAGTTAAAGTTAATATGTCAGTAACAAAATTTGAGTATACCTTATGTCAATCCTTCTGTGTGGATATTCCTTTTCATCATTTTTACTGGGAAGCTGGCAAACACCCTAAAACAAACATTTTAAAAAATGTTGAAAGATATTTTTAAACTTAAGGCTTAATTTTAATTCATTGTTAAATGTGAGGCTAATTTTGCTTTTAATGGCAGCAGTTTTAGAATTCTGAGCCCTTTCAAGTTAGCAGCTTCTGTAAGCTATAAATTGGTACCACCTTCCCAGTATGTTTTATAATAATTTGAGAACTACATGAAGCAGTAAACAAGTATTCCAGCCATAAGAATTTGGCCTGTGTATGGCACTAAACAAAAACTAATCAAGGAAAGCATCAAACATGAGAGACAGAAACCAAAATAAGCAGGAAAAAAAGAAAGATACTTGAAAGAAATAATGATTATGCAGGAAGAAGAAAACAAACAAAAAGGATGCCAGTAATATTCCCAGATATTAAAAGATATTTGATCCATGAAATAGGGGCAGAATAGGACAGAAAAAGAACACTCAGGAAAGGTTTAAATATAACAGAAGAAGTAAAAGAATTGAAGGAGATCTCTCAGAAATTATGAGAATTATGAGATAGGGACAGCAAATAATAAATATTAAGATAAAAATCTTAGAGGATCTTTTTTCTTTTCCTACAGGTGAGCTTTCATTATATGTTTCCAGTTTTCAAACAAAAACCAACAAAGCCTATTTTGTCAACTTTTCCCTTTCCAGAAAAATGGGGAATATTTCTAGACTGGGCATCAACCCATATGTAAAAAGAGATACAACATTCCAAATTAAAAGTACCTAATGTAAGCCGGGAATGGTGGCACATGCTTGCAATCCCAGTACTTGGGGGGCTGAGACTGGATGATCCGGGTTTGCGGCCAGCCTCAGCTACTTAGTGAGGCCCTCTGCAACTTAGTGAGACCCTGCTTCAAAATAAAGAATTAAAAAATAGGGCTGGGGATGTAGCTTGGAGGTAGAATGCCCCTGGGTTCAATCCCCAGTACCAAAAAAAAAAAAAAAAAAAAAAAAAAAGAAAAAAGTCTTCTGTTCCTAAATAAAGAGCAGTGAAGTCAAGACACATGTCACTAAAACATACAACTCAGTGAAATAGAAAAATTAAAATCTAAAATGAGTATTTTAAAGCCAGGAATGGTGACACACACTTGTAATCCCAGTACTTGGGAGACTGAGACAAGAGGATTGCAAGTTCACGGCCAGCCTCAGCTACTTAGTGAGGCTCACTGCAACTTAGTGAGATCCTGTTTCAAAATTAAAAAACAGGTTGGGGTGTAGCTCAGAGGCAGAGTGCTCATGAGTTCAATCCCCAGTACCACAAAATAAAAATAATAAATAAATAAAATGAGTATTTTAGCAGGGCATGGTGCACGTGCCTATAATCTCAATACTTGGGAGGTTCAGACAGGAGGATTCCAGTTCAAGGCCAGCCTTGGCAACTTAGTGAGACCCTTAGCAATTTAATGAGACTCTGTTTTAAAATAAAAAATGAAAAAAGGGCTGGAGTATAGTTCAGAGGTAGAAGGCCCCTGGGTTCAACCCATAGTAGAAAACAAAATAAAATAAGAATTTTTTAAGTTGATTTTGGTACTGGGGAATATTTATTAATTTATTTATTGATACTGGAGATTGAACCCAGGGGCATTCTACCGCTGAGCTACACTCCCAGGCCTTTTTTATTTTTATTTTGAAACAGAGTCCTGCTAGGTTGATGAGAGTCTTATTAGTTGCTGAAGTTGTCCTCCAACCTACAATCCTCCTGTCTCAGCCTCCCAGGTACTGGGATTACAAGCCTGTGCCACAATGTCTGGCTTGGTAATGGGGACTGAACACAGGAATCACACCTATTTTATTTTGAAACAGGGTCTTACTAAGTTGCTGAGGCTGGCTTCAAACCTGTGATCCTCCCATCTAAGCCTCCAAAGTACTGGGATTACAGTCACGCGCCACCATGCTTGGCTTAAAATAGGTATTTTCTTTAGCTGTTCTTATGGCTGGAAGATGTGTGTGTGTGTGTGTGTGTGTGTGTGTGTGTGTGTGTATGCGCGCGCGTGCGGGAGGCTAGGGATTGAACTCAAGGGCATTCTAGATCTGAGTTACATCCTTGGCCCTATTTTATTTTTATTTTGAAATGGGGTCTAACTAGGTTCTGGAGTCTCATTACTTGCTGAGGCGGGCTTGGAACCTGCAATCTTCCTGTCTCACCCTCCCAAGTACTGGCATTACAGGCACGCACCACACCCAGCTTGTAAAATTAATAAAGACATGCTTACCTTCAAAATATGAAACATACCCTCTTAGGCATTAACAAGTTCTAACTCAACGCCTATCTTTGAACGGGTCAGATGATTTCCATCTGGAATACCATGTGGTCTACCCTGGGGACAGGGATTTCTGGAGGCCACAGGCAATGATCTTGCTACTTGTCACAACAGCAACAGGGTTACGTCCACTGTTCACCTTTGCTCCTTTACTCAAGGCTAATTTTATTTCCTGGACTTTTTCTGAAATGCTAAGGTTAAAAAATTTCTTTGCATTATTGTAAATTCTTTATTAGGTTGCGTGTATTAGTTTCCTTTGGCATTTAAATTGGGTAGCCTTAAGCCGGGCGTGGTGGCACACACTTGTAATCTCAGTACTTGGGAGGCTGAGACAGGAGGATTGCAGGTTCTTGGCCAGCTTCAGCTACTTAGTGAGTCCCTCTGCAACTTAGTAAGACCTTGTTTCAAAATAAAGAATTAAAAAATAGGGCTGGGGGTGTAGTTCAGAGGTAGAATAGCACTGGGTTCAATTTCTAGTGCCACCCCCAAAAAAAAGAAAAAAAAAAAAAGAAAGAAAGAAAAAGAAAAGAAATCAGGTAGCATCCTTGAGTGTCTGAAATAAAGCCTTTCATTTCCTCAGGATAGTTGAGGTATCTTCTATTGTCCCTTGAATTCTTGCAGTAGATATTCCACAGAAAATTTTCTTGATGGTAGGGAATGAACCCAAAGGCATTCTACTTCAAGCTATGGCCCCAATCCTATTTTATTTTGAAATAAGGTCTTGCTAGTTGTTGAGGCTGGCCTTGAACCTGTTTCAGCCTCCCAAATAATACCAAGGCAAATTTTAAGAGTGTCCTTGGGGGCATGTGCAAACCCTACTTTTTGTTTGTGTTTGTGTGGTACTGGGGATAGAACACAGGGGCATTCTACCTCTGAGCTACATCTCCAGCCCTACCTATTTATTTTTATTTGGAAACAGGTCTCACTAAGTTGCTGAGGAACCTGCAAGCCTCTTGACTCAGCCTTCCAAGTACTGGGATTACAAGCGTGTGCCACCACACCTGGCTCAAACCCTATTTTTATTTATTTATTTATTTGTTTGTTTGTTTGCTTTTTGCGGTACTGGTGATTGAACTCAGGGGTGTTCTACCTTCAAGCTATACCCCCAGCCCTATTTTTTTATTCTTTATTTTGAAACCGGGCCTCACTAAGTTGCAGAGTGCCTCACTAAGCAGCTGAGGCTGGCAGTGAACCTGGATCCTCTGGTCTCAGCCTCCCAAATGCTGGGATTACAAGCATGTGCCACCACGCCCGGCTTCAAACCCTATTTTTAATGCCATCTCATGTGTGTATATACTTCTGGGCAGATATAAAAGAATAAATCATAATTTTTGTTTGTTTTTGTTTTTTAGTACTGGAGAGTGAACCCAGAGTCATTCTACCTCTGAGCTACATCCCAGTCCCCCCCTTTTTTAAAAATTTGAAACAAGGTCTCACTAAGTTAAGGCTGGCCTCGAACCTGGGATCCTCCTGTCTCAGCCTCCCAAGTGCTTAGACTACAGGTGTAGCCACTGTGCCCATCCAAATCATAGATTTAATTGCCAAAGACTGACAAGAACTCTTTGTCCTTCCCAAAGAAAGCTCTTTTGAAAACATTTTTTTTTTTTTTTTGCGGGGGTTGGGGGCGGCGGTGGTGGTGGCAGGGATTGAACCCAGGGGCATTCTACCTCCAAGCTACATCTCCAGCCCTATTTTTTATTCTTTATTTTTGAAACAAGGTCTCACTATGTTGTGGAGAACCTCACTAAGTAGCTGAGATTGGCTGTGAACCTGTGATCCTCCTGTCTCAGCCTCCCAAGTACTAGGATTACAAGGGTATGTCACCACGCTCAGCTCCAAAAACATTCTTAAAGTGTGACCAACTTAGGCAATACACTTTAACAGCCCATTAAAATCATTATACTGAAGTTATGACAATGTTATGTATACAGTTAATTATATATAACATAAAGCCTACCATCTTCACGGGTTTTTAATCATTGTAATGTTTTAGTGGACGGTTCTGTGGCAGCAGGTCTATCTATGCTGTTGGGCAACCATCACCACCATCTGCTCCAGAATGTATTCACCTTCCCCACCGGAAACTCTGTACCTATTAAAAATAACTTTCCATTTCCTCCTCTCTCCAGGCCCTGGCAACTGCCATGCTACCCTATGAATGATAGGCTATTTCATCTTCTCAACCATCTTTTACTTCTGGTTAACACCCTTAGAGAATGAATCCATGTGTTCTGAGACTCTTACAAATTTCAGCATGTCTGTGCTCTGAAAGCAGCATTTCCTTTAATTCATAGGGAAGGTGGAACATAAAGAAGGAGGATCCAAATGAAGTATTTAAGTTACCAGAAGAATAAAGATAAATGTAAAGAAAGAAGAATCTTGAATGTGTGTGTGTGTGTGTGTGTGTGTGTGTGTACACTGGGGATTGAACCCAGGGGCATTCTACCTCTGAGCTATACCCCCAGCCCGACTTTATTTTTTGTTTTCAAACAGGACCTCTCTAGGTTGCTGAGAGTCTCATTATGTTGCGAGGTGTCTCCAATGAAGCCTTTCATTTCCTCAGAGTAGTCAAGGTGTCTTCTATTGTCCCTTGAATTCTTGCAGTAGCTTGCAGTAGCTATTCCACAGAAAAATTTCCTATTTCTTGGTAGTGGGGATTGAACCCACGGGCATTTTCGAATCTGTGATCCTCCTGTCTCAGCCTCCCGTGTACTGGGATTTGTACAGGTATGTGCCACCATGCCCAACTTATTTTTTATTTTCAAACAGGGTCTTGTTAAATTGCTGAGGCTGAGACTAGAAACTGCGATTCTGTTCCCTTAACTTCCCAAGTACTGGGATTACAGTATTGTCTTGACTCTCAATTCTCTAGGAAGCCTACAGGACTCTGACAGTGCTTCATGATGGGCTGCACTATGAAAATCACTCCACGTGCCTTCTGTACTAGCTTCCCTGTTTACCCTTCCATATGAAATGATTTTTCTCCTATGTTGTTGGATTATATATCCTGACCCGATTGCTTTTCTTTGTTATTGTAATTAACACTCTTCATTCACTGAAGCTTTTTCTTTTTCTTTTTTTTTTTGTGGTACTGGGGATTGAACCTAGAGGCATTCTACCTCCAAGTTACATCCCCAGTCCTATTTTTTTATTCTTTATTTTGAAACAGGGCCTCACTAAGTAGCTGAGGCTGGCCTCGAACCTGCAATCCTCCTGTCTCAGCCTCCCAAATACTGGGATTACAAGTATGCGCCACCACGCATGGCCTTCATTGAAGAATTCTGAGTGAGAGAATATGAGAACCATTTGCTACTTAAAGGAAAAACTAATTATGTGTCAAAGTCATTATGAATAGATATATCTGTATCTATCTCCCTGGGATTGAACACAGGGGCATTCTACCTTTCAGCTACACTCTCACTACCTTTTTATTTTGTACATTTATTTATTTATTTATTTATTTATTTATTTATTTATTTGGTATTGGAGATTGAACCCAGGGGTATTCTACCTCTGAGCTACACCCCCAGCCCTATTTCATTTTTTGTTTTTGGAAACAGAGTCTTGCTAGGTTGCTGTGAGTCTCGCTAAGTTGCCGAGGCTGGTCTCCAACCTTGGATCCTCCTGTCTCAGCATCTCAAGTACTGGGATTACAGGCATGCACCACTGTCCTGGTTCATTATGGATATCTTTAAAATGGAAATTATATCTATTTATTTTGGCAGTATACATGATTTACAAACAGAGATTTTAAAAGAAAATTCTTGAGCTGGGCATGGTGGCACAAGCCTGTAATCTCACTACTTGGGAGCCTGAGACAGGAGGATCACAGGCTCAAAGCCAGCCTCAGCAATTAAGTGAGGCTTTCAGCAATTTAGGGAGACCCTGTTTCCAAATAAATTAAATAGGGCTGGGGGTGTAGCTTGGAGGTAAAATTCCGCTGGGTTCAATACCCAATACCAATAAACAAACAAATAAATAAATAATTTATTAAAATATTTGTAGAAACTGGGCGTGGTAATGCACACTTGTAATCTCAGTACTTAGGAGGCTGAGACTGGAGGTTCACAGGTTTGAGGCCAGCCTCAGCTACTTAGTGAGGCCCTCTGCAACTTAGTGAGACCCAACATAAAAAATAAAAACAGGGCTGGGGATATAACTTGGAGGCAGAATGCCCCTAGGTTCAATCCCCAGTACTAAAAAAAAAAAAAAAAATTGTAGCATAGCTATGAAAATCAGGTATTCTGTTTATTATTTTTCTCTAAAGTCTTAGGGACATCTTATTTGGTGACTGTAATACAAAGCTATAATGTCATCACACACTAAGAATAGTTACTCAATAGTATCCAAGGTTTTTTTCAGATATGCTAACTCAAATGAGTACTTACCATGAACTTGGTTTCACCCTTTGACAGTGTGTCTGTAATAAAATGGACCTTTTGTAACTGCTCCACAACACGGTGTAACAGCTTTGGCTGTAGAGTCATAATCCGGGAATAAGAAAAAGAGCCATTACTTTGTTACTGTTATGTCAGAAACACAACAATTTTCCTCCCTCCCTCCCTCCCATGTGCTAGGGAATGAACCCAGGGCCTTGTGCATGCCAGGTGTGTTCTATTACTGAACTACATCCTAGGCCTCAAAACATTTTTAACATCAGTTTTTAGTTCACCTATAGAAAACTCTGTTTGTTTTGTTTTGTGCAGGGGATTGAATCCCAGGGCCCCAGGCATGTTAGCAAAGTACTTTACCACTGAGCTGAACCTCCAGCTCCACCCCGTACGTTCTCTTTTTCTCCTTACTTTCCTTTGCCATCCATCCATTCATCCATCTATCCATCATTTGTTTATTAAATTTATTTATTTTTATGGTACTAGGGATTGAACCCACAGGCATTCCACTTCTGAGCAACGCCCCAGCCCTATTTTATTCTTTTACTTTGAAACAGGGTCTAAGTTTCTAAGGCTGGCTTCAACCATACAATCTTCATACCTCAGCCTCCCAAGTAATGGGATCACAAGCATGTGCCACTGTACCTAGTTTTTTATTTTTACTTTATTGATTTCATGTGTGTGTGTGTGCCCACGCTACTGGGGATTGAACCCAGGGGCATGCTACCTCCGAGCTATACCCCCAGCCCTATTTTATTTTTATTTTGAAACAGGTTCTCACTAGGTTCATGAGGGTCTCACTACTTGCTGAGGCTGTCCTTTAACCTGCAATCCTCCTGTCTCAGCTTCCCAAGAGACTGGGATTACAATCACGCACTACGTAACATGCCTGGCTCTATCTTATTTTATTTTTTAATTTGAAACAAAGTCTTTGTAAGTTGTTGGGGCTGGCCTCAAGCCTGTGATCTTCCTCTCTGCCTCCCAAGTACTGGAATTACAGGTATGTGCCACTGTGCCCAGATGGCTTTTATTTTTTATTTTGAAATAGGGTCTCACTAAAATGCTGAGACTGGCCTCAAACCTGAAATTCTCCTATCTTATCTTCCCAAGTACTGGGATTATAGACATGTACCACCATGTTTGGCCTCTCTATGTAACAGAAAATTCATCTCATAAAATAAAATATGTTTTCAGTACGCACTGTATTTTACCAATCTCATGATACCCTAAAACAAACATTTATGTTTATCTGTTTCATTAAAACAAAGAATTAAGCCGAGCGTGGTGGCGCACGCTTGTAATCCCAGCATTCGGGAGGCTGAGACCGGAGGATCTGGGTTCGCGGCCAGCCTCAGCTACCTAGTGAGGCACTCCGCAACTTAGTGAGACTCGGTTTCAAAATAAAGAATAAAAAATAGGACTGGGGGTATAGCTCGGAGGTAGAATGCCCCTGAGTTCAATCCCCAGTACCGCAAAAAAAAAAATAAATAAAAAAAAATAAAATTAGCTGCTTCTTCTTTAAAGGGCATATATACACGCATATATATATGTATGTGTATACGCATACATATATATATATGTGTGTATACGCATACATATATATATATATATGTATGCGTATACACACACACACACTCCAAAATCAAACATGTTTTGCTTTCATGGGTTTCTCAGGCTGGGGATGTAGCTCAGTAGTAGAGCACTTGCTTAGCAAGGCTCTGGGTTTCATCCCCAGCACTGGAAAAAAAAAAAAAAAAGGCAGAGTTTCTCAATTCTTTATCTTTTAACATTAAAATATTCTTTTTCATTAATGAACACCTAAATATTATACTGCATATTTCTAAAACAGTATGACAGACAGTAAATAATTATAGAACTATTTTATTAAATCTCATCTCAAATGCGAGACTGTTCTCAATTCCTCAAGAGAAAATAGTGCATATTTTACCAGGTGTGGTGGCGCACGCTTGTAATCCCAGCATTTGGGAGGCTGAGACCAGAGGATCTGGGTTCGCAGCCAGCCTCAGCTACCTAGTGAGGCACTCCGCAACTTAGTGAGACCTGGTTTCAAAATAAAGAATAAAAAATAGGGCTGGGGGTATAGCTCGGAGGTAGAATGCCCCTGAGTTCAACCCCCAGTACTGAAAAAAAAAAAAAAAAAGAAAAGAAAATAGTGCGCATTCCTTTCTACACCACCCTTTGCTTTTCACAGAAGTCAATCAGCACAAAACACTTTTCAGAAAGATTAAAATGAAACTTAATGTGAAAATATCCAACTACCATTTAGAAAATAATATTTATTGCTGTGTAAGACTGATCACATTTGGCAAAAATTCCGAGGTACCTGTCTGGTTGATTCTGAGGTGAAGTTGGGATGGGTCAGAAGAACGTCCATGTCTCCACTGGACTCTGCACCTACAATACAAAGCAGTGTAAGATCTCCTCGTATAAATTCATCAGTGAGGCCAAAACCAGACAAAACTATTGACACACACAGAAGAGCCTTACTTCTTACAGCCTATCTTTCTATTTCACTGTGCTTCACATTCAGAATTAGTTAAAAGGTTTCTGTCCGATTATTCAGGAATATTGATCGAGACAGCAGAATCTGGGATAACAACAGTAACTGGCATTAGACATATATCGCATACAACTTGTTTCTTTAATGTGTTAAAAATGCACCTACCCACTCAATAATAAAAGCAATACTTGAAAGTAGCTTTAAAATACATCTAAAATATATATATATAAACATAAATATATATATATATTTAAAAATCTCCAACAGTATGCTCTAACCCTGTAAAAGTTAATCAGGTGGCAGAGGAGAGCAGGGTAGGATGCAGAGGGAAACACACCAAGTGTATGTGCATGTATGTTTACATCACTTTGAATCTCCTTATAAGATATAATTACAATGCACTAATAAAAGTATTAAAAAGTTAATCAGAAAGCTCATTTCAATTCTTATGACTGAATTCACTTATTAAATATGATACAATTACTATTATGGTATCATAACAGTTTTTATCTTTATAACCATACAACTTCAGGCAAGGTATAAGTAGCTGTTTGGGCCTTACTATGAAATTCTGTCTACTTAAGATTTTTTTTCCATTTTAACTGTGTGGGTTTTTTCAGCACTGCAAATAAAGACTCTACATTCATCTAAACCTCAAGTTTCCTTGTCTGTAAACTACTAAAAACTACTTCATAAGCTATTATGCAACTAAATAAGAGCTATGTCAAAGAATCTAGTATGGTGCCCAGTACAAGGCATAAAATAATTCAATTTCCTGTCTCTTCTGTTGGTTAAGTGTGTTGTGTGCAAAACATACTTTAGTTGACCAAAGACACATCACTACCCTTCGACTCCACTGAGTAGTTCCTTACCTTCAGAGGATGCCAACACCCTCATGGATGCCTGAAACCAGAGAGCACTGAACCTTATACCTTAATCCCTTTTTCATCTTAACCGAGCACTTATCACACACTGGGACCATAATTTTTGCTGTTTGAGGTGTGACACCAAAACTTACATAAATTTTTCTTTCTTTACAATTTCATGAATAAAAGATGCATTCTGTGTGTGTGTGTGTGTGTGTGTGTGTGTGTGTGTGTGTGTGTGCGTGTGTGTGTGTGTGTGTCTGGGTTATTCTACCTCTGAGCTATACCCCCCAGCCCTATTTTATTTTCAAAACAAGGTCTAAGTCATGGAGGGCCTCATGAAGTTGCTGAAGCTGGTCTCTAACCTGTAGTCCTCCAGTCAGACCCTCCCGAGTACTGGGATTACGGGCACCCAGCTAAAAGATGCATTCTTAATTAAGTCAAGAACGTGCCCTTTTCACTTAAGGGAAGTCCTTTATAACTAATCTTTGGCATACCTGAATCACCAGCTTTACTGATCTTATGCTGTGGGGCCATTGTTAAGTAAGATACCTGCAACACCTGGATAGCTGATCTGAGATCTGATAGCTAAGGAGGTTGCTAAGTGACTACCACGTGGATCAACAGTGTGGATATATTGGGAGACAATGAGGATGACTCAGGTCCCAGGAAGGATGGTGGCAGATGTCATCACGCTACTCAGAACACCATTAAAATGGAACTGTTTATTTCTGAAATTTTCTATTTAAAATGTTCAGTGTTTTTCACTTTAAGTAACTGAAACCTCAGAAAGCAAAACTATGGATAAATAGGGGAGGGTGGTGCTGTATTCACATATAGAAAAGATAAGACTGAATGTGTACTGATCCCAGGGCATCTGTGAAAGTTTTTTTGTTTGTTTGTTTGTTTTGGTGGTACTGGGGCTTTAAGCCAGAGGCATTCTACCTCTGAGCTATACATACCCCCAGCCGAGTCTCTCTAGGTTGATGAGCGTCTCACTACTTGCTGAGGCTGTCCTTGAACCTGCGCTCTTCCTGTCTCAGCCTCAGTACTGGGATTACAGATGTGCGCCACCACACCCAGATGCAGATACTATTTTAATAAACAGAATTCTAGTGTCATCTTTTGTGTGTGTGTGTGGTACTGGGAATGGAACCCAGGGACATTCTACCTCTGAGCTACGCCCCCAATCATTTTTTTCATTTTGAAATAGGGTCTCACTAAGTTGTTGAGGGCCTCACTAAGTTGCTGAGGCTGGCCTCAAACGTACAGTCCTCCTATTTTAGCCTTCCAAATATTTACAGATTGCAGATGTGCACTACCATGCCTGGCTTGGTGTCTTTTCTTCTCACTTTTTTCTCCTAAAAGCTGAATGTCGCACATGTTTGTAATCCCGGTACTTGGGAGGCTGAGACAGGAGGATCCAGGTTTGCAGCCAGCCTCAGCTACTTAGTGAGGCTCTGTTTCAAAATAAAGAATTAAAATAGGACTGGGGATGTTGCTCAAAGGTAGAATGCCCTTGGGTTCAACCCCAGTACCGCAAAAAAAAAAAAAAAAGCTGAATGTCTTTCATTATACACCTACCACTTGGCCTCAGACCTGTGATCCTCTGAGAACTAGATTACAGGTATGTTCCATGGTGTCCAGGTGCTTTTGACTTTTTTTTTTTCTTTCTTTTTTTGCAGTACTGGGGAGTACTTGGGAGACAGACAGGAGGATTCGGGGCCAGCCTCAGCAACTTAGTGAGACCGTGTTTCAAAAAGAAAGGGCTGGAATGTCCCAAGGTTCAATCACCAGTACAAAAAAAAAAAAAGCTGGCAGGAAATAGAAAGAATGAACAGAGACTGGGTGAAAGTGAGACTTCACAGTGTATCTTTTTATTTAGGCATTCTATCTCCAAGCTACATTCCTAGACCTTTTTTATTTAAGTGTGTGTGTGTGTGTGTGTGTGTGTGTGTGTGTGTGTGTGTGTGTGTTTTACTGGGGATTGAACTCAGGGTTTTCTACCTCTGAGCTATACCTCCAGCCCTATTTTGTTTTTTAGTTTGAAACAAGTCTCACTAAAGCCGGGCGTGGTGGCACACGCTTGTAATCCCAGCATTCGGGAGGCTGAGACGGGAGGACCTGGATTCGAGGCCAGCCTCAGCTACCTAGTGAGGCATTCCACAACTTAGCGAGACCTGGTTTCAAAATAAAGAATAAAAAATAGGGCTGGGGGTGTAGCTCGGAGGTAGAATGCCCCTGAGTTCAATCCCCAGTACCGCAAAAAAAAAAAAAAAAAGAGTCTCACTAAGTTTGGAGGGCCTCACTAAGTTGCTAAGGCTGGCCTTGAACCTGCAATCTTCCTGTCTCAGCCTCCCAAGTACTGGGATTATAGGTGTGTGCCACTATGCCTGGCTTATTTTTTGTTTTTGAAACAGGGCTTGCTAGGTTGTTGAGAGTCTCACTAAGTTGCTAAGGCTAGCCTTGAAACTGCGATCTTCCTGTCTCAGCCTCCCAACTACTGGGATTATAGGCAGTATTAAGAGATATAACCATGTAACATACTCAACAAAAAAGTAAAAATAAAGTAGAAATATCTAAGTCCAGGGAGGTTCTCATATTCAACAGAGCATACATTTAGCTTGCTGTACATCAAAATCTACATTTTGAAAATACAGAATCCAAGTCCCCACCCAAGGAAATTCTTATTTAGTAGGTTTGTAGCAAGGAACGACAATATTTATATTTTTTTAAACTTCCCAGGTACTTCTGATGCAATTATTCTTGAATAACTGGTTAATTCCCATTCTCTCATTTTTGCAAATATGGAAACTAGGATCAGGCAAGATAGACTTACCTAAAATCCTATAGTGGTGAGAACATTTGGCCTTAGAACCCATGGCCTTTGACCAAATCCAATGTTCTATTTACTGGCTATTTTTTTGGGGGGGGGGGTGGATTGAACTCAGGGGCATTCTACCTCTAATTTACACCTTCAGCCCTATTTTTTTTTTCCTATTCAGCACAGATTTTTTTATACATTTCTTGAGTACAACAGGGTAACATATATATTTACGACATATCAATCATTGTCAGAGCACAATTAGCACCACTTCTTCGTTTTCCACATATAGCCCACATTCTTACATAGCCTGGTCAAGCAAACTTTCTAGAGTCATAAAACCATAAACCTTTAGAGTCATATATTTACTTTCTAAGAATTAGGAGGGTCTTTCATTTACACATCCTAGGAGCAATCACCAGATTTCAAGACGCCAAAGTAGCCATAGCAGAATAATCAGTATAATTACTCATATATGCAGATAGCAACTGCCAGGAGGGAAAGGGCCCAGCTGGGCTCACACAACTCCTTCGTTTTTATTTTAAAATGCACGAAGGACTGTGCCTGTCTTAGGTCTTTTCCTACCAGGTGCATAATCTTATCTGTCATGGGGTCTCGATGAGTCATTCAACGAGCCCTGTCTTAGGTTGATATTGCCCTGAGAAAATCGAACCCGTCATTGACTACCAGGCCCTGTGCAAGGCAGTGTTTGCAGTTTTATTCCATATAAATCTGTTTGTATACTAACAAAGGCATTGATCACAAGGCGTACAATGAGTAGTAGAATGCATAAGCCTAGAATGACTATTCCAGCCCTATTTTTTATTCTTTATTTTGAAACAGGGTCTCATTAAGTTGCAGAGGGCCTCCTAAGTTGCTGAGGCTGGCCTCGAACCTGTGATCCTCCTGTCTCAGCCTCCCAAGTACTGGGATTACAAGCATATACCACCATGCCTGGTTTTCCAATTTTAAAAGCTAACATTTTCCAGCTTATATTAGCCTTCTAAGAGAGCAGGGATTATATGGTTCTCACATTGCTTGCTATCACACAGTAAATGGAGGATCTGAAGAACTTGGTGATTATGAGAACTGACTTTGAGTTGGTTCTTTTGAGACATTATTCTTAGATTCATTAGAGAAAATTTAGAAAATTTAAAAAGTAAATACAGAAACTACTCAGCTTCACTAGCATCTAGCCAAAACAATCATTATTGTTTTAATATAACCAAAATCATTTTATAAAATTGTATTAAAACTTCTCAGTAAGCCAGGCATGGTGGTACACATTTGTAATCCCAGTACTTGGAAGGCTGAGACAGTAGGATTGCAGGTTTACAGCCAGCCTCAGGTATTTAGTGAGACCCTCCACAATTTAGTGAGACCCTATTTCAAAATAAAGAATAAGCCAGGCGTGGTGTGGTGCACGCTTGCAATCCCAGTACTTGGGAGGTTGAGACAGGATGATCGTAGGTTTGCAGCCAACCTCAGCACCCTGGTGAGGCCCTCTGCAATTTAGTGAGGCCCTGTTTCAAAATAAAAAAATAAAACTGGGCTGGGGGTATAGCTGAGGTAGAATGTCCCTGGGTTCCATCCTCAGTACCACAAAAAAAGAAGAAATAAGGCTAGGGGTGTAGCTCAGAGGTAGAATGTCCCTGGGTTCAATCCCTAGTATCATACATACATACAGACACACCAAAAAAACTTCTTAGTAAAATATCATCCTATAATACAGTATGAATTTCTTCCAATAACTTACACATATTCCCATCTATGAACAAATAAATATAGCTAATACTACTGGATATTAGTAAGTCTATGAAGTAATACAAATTACACTTTTTTTTTTCCAGTACTATGTATCAAACCCAGAGACATTCTACCTCTAAGCTACACCCCCAGCCCTTTTTATTTTTTTTAAGTTTTGAAATAGAGCCGGGCATGGTGGCACATGCTTATAATCCCAGTACTTGGGAGGCTGAGACAGGAGGATCACAGGTTCATGGCCAGCCTCAGCAACTTAGTGAGGTCATCTGCAACTTAGTGAGACCCTGTTTCCAAACAAAAGAATAAAATATAAAATAGGTCTGAGGGTATAGCATGGAGGTTGAATGCCCCTAGGTTCCATCCCCAGTATCACACACACACACACACACACACACACACACACACACACACACACACAAAATGAAACAGGGCTCACTAAGTTGCTAAGGGCCTTGCTATGTTGCTAGGCTGGCCTTGAATCTACAATCCTCCTGTTTCAGCCTCTCAAATACTGGAGATTACAGGAGTGTACCATCATACCCAATAAATTACATGTTTTTAATTCAAGTTTTTCATCTATTCTAGGCAATTTTAACAACAAGGCATAAATAGCCCAAGATTAGGAAGTATGTTACCTCTTCTGAAACTGCCACAGACCGTAGCAATGTATTCAGAATCCACTTTTTTAACTTCATTTAGTACAATATCCTAACAGAAGAAAAATTAAGTCATTATTCCAAAAATGGCTTCCACCAAGTGACATTTACAGTAGTAATCAAAGAGTATAATTCAGCACATTCTTACTTGCATTTGTAACATCTCTTCACGAGGTATTCTTTTTTCAAAGTCCTCAAAATATCTATAAAGACAGAATACATAGACAAAAGGTTTTTGTAAAATGTAGATCTCTTTAAAAATAAAGTGTCTTTCTACCAGAAGATCATCCTCAGAATTCTCACAAATCAAGACTAGAATTCACTGAGAAGATAACAGCAAAACTGAGGCAGGAGCAGGTTATCTAATTCCTTAATTATCAAAATCCTAAAGTTCATCCTTTATAATATTTCAGAGATTCCATCTCAACTTAAATGTAAATAAGCTTAATTTTCACCTAACAAGAATAAATAAAGCCGGGCGTGGTGGCGCACGCTTGTAATCCCAGCATTCGGGAGGCTGAGACCGGAGGATCCGGGTTCGCGGCCAGCCTCAGCTACCTAGTGAGGCACTCTGCAACTTAGTGAGACTCGGTTTCAAAATAAAGAATAAAAAATAGGGCTGGGGGTATAGCTCGGAGGTAGAATGCCTCTGAGTTCAATCCCCAGTA
>PVLC010021011.1:0-28491 GCA_004027655.1 Graphiurus murinus
GCAGGAACAATACTACATTCTCCAGACTTGCCAATGACTGAGGATGGCCTCGAGCCTGAGTTCTAGGCAAAGGCTGAAGGCAGAAGTCAGTGCCACCTTCCAGAAAGTGTCCTTAAAAGACAGGGGCATTCCTTTCTTTGCGCTCCTTCTCCCTTCCTTCCTTCCTGTTGACTGGAATGCAGGCGCAAGGGCTGGATACCTGGCACTCTAAGCAGTGGTGCTACAGAGGCAAAAATAACCCCATGACCCAATAGAGCAGGGGCCACCCCACCAGCCCTGGGCACGAGAGAAAGAAAGAAACTCAGGCCGATTTCAAGCCCCTTTTATTTGGGGGCCTCAATTTCAGACAGATGAACCAGATTCTCATGAAGGCAAGTTCTCAGGGGACTCTTACTCTGTCCTCCCAAGTTCAGAGGCAAGTGGCAAAATGTTCGTTGCAGGCAAAGGGAGAAGACACGCTGGCCTGGCCCTGCCCTGGAGGAGGGAGGTGACAGGAACAGATAGCTACTATGAGCAAAATCTTGCTCCCCAGAGGCCAAGCCACCCAGTAACTGTCCCTTCAGACAAAGTGTGTGATGCCAAGTCATTCAAACAGGTCTGTCTAGGGACATTCACCCTACAGATGAGGGAAACTGACTCCAGCCACTGTTCTTCATTTTCAATTGCTTTTTATGGTTTTGTGTGGATTCTCTACCTGCTCATCAGGCCCTGAAAGGAAGCAAGGAAGATTCCTCCAAGTGCATTTGGACCAACAGGAATAACCAACAAAGGTGGGAGGTGTAGCAAAAGTAAATGCCACATGGTGGACTATTTGAGCTCAACGAATTTTCTTTTGTGAGATGGCAGTGATTTAAAGTGAAGAGTTTTGCTCCTGATTCTAGGTTTTCTATTATACTCAAAGCAAGCCCTAATATGTGAAAGTTAGGGAGAAAGTGGGTCATAGGAGGGACTCTAGATGAAGAAGGAAAAACCTTAGATGAGCAAAGAAGGTTTAACTGAAGGTGATGGGGGGGCAGCCTAATGCACATGATGTACATCCACAAGCATATCAAAGTCGATCAGTCAACTGAACCCGAGAAGGAGGGAGCGGGGAGGAAATGGGGTGGAAATTGGGGAAGGGTTAAATGAGTGCTGTGTGCATGTATGCCTCTACCAGCTTGTACTTCACAAATATGTATGATTACAATGCACCAATAAAAATAAATAAAAAATTAAAAAAAGGAACCGGGTGTGGTGGCGCACTCTTTTAATCCCAGAATTTGGGAGGCTGAGACTGGAGGATCACAGCCAGCCTCAGCTACTTAGTGTGGCCCTCCGCAACTTAGTGAGACCCTGTTTCAAAAAAAAAAAAAAAAAAAGAAAGAATAAAAAATAGGGCTGCGTCTGTATCTGTAGCTCGGAGGTAGAATGCCCCCAGGTTCCATACCTAGTACCGCAAAAAAAAGCAAGCAAGCCCTGGACTGGTGTTGAGAATATGTGCAAACCAAATGAAGTTAGTCTTTCTTCCTTTCTCTCTCTCTCTTTCTTTCGTGGTACTGGGGCTGGGCATGGTGGCGCACACTTGTAATCCTAGTACTTGGGAGGCTGAGACAGGAGGATCGCAGGTTCGTGGCCAGCCTCAGCTACTTAGTGAAGAGTCAGCCTTTCTAAGGGCCCAGTGGCTACTGTCCAGCAGAGGCAGCAGGGAGCACAGCAATGCCACCCAGTGAGGCCATGCAGATAGCAACAAAGGATGCTGGGACAAGGGGCACCCACACGCAATAGAATGAAATTGGACCCCCCCCCCGCATCATATCACATGTAAAATTAAATCCAAAATGTATTAGAAAGCTAAATAAAAGAGCAAGAACTTTGAGACTACAACACAGGAGTAATGCTACATGGCCTTGGTTTAGGCAATGTTTTCTTAGACATGATTCCAAAAGAACACCCATCCAAAGGGGGAAAAAAAAAAAAATAGATACCTTGGACAACATCAAAACTGGGAATTTTTGTGTTGCAAACGATGTCATCAAGAAAGTGAAAACACAGGTTGAGACTGGAGGATCCGGGTTTGCCGCCAGCCTCAGCTACCTAGTGAGGCACTCCACAACTTAGTGAGACCCTGTTTCAAAATAAGGAATAAAATATAGGGCTGGGGGTGTAGCTCGGAGGTAAAATGACCCTGAGTTCAATCCCCAGTACTGCAAAAAAACAAAAAACAAAAAACACAACTGAGAATCAATAAATGGGGTGGCATCAAATTAAAAAGCTTCAGTGCAGCAAAGGAAACCATCAAGAGTGTGAAGAGAGCGCCCACAGAACGGCAGAAAGGCTTTGCCAGCTGCTCCTCTGATAGAGGACTACTGTCTAGAATACATAAAAAAACTTTAAAAATGCAACACCTTAAAAACCAATAACCCAATTACAAATGGGCAATTGAAGTGAAGAGACACTTCTCAGAAGAAGAAATACAAGTGGCCAGCAAATATATAAAAAAAGTTCGACATCACTAGCAATCAGGAAAATGCAAATCAAAACTACGCTGAGATTCCACCTAACACCAGTTAGAATGGCAATCCTTCAGAATACAAATGATAAGCGCTGGTGAGGACGTGGGGAAATAGGAACTCTCGTACATTGTGGCTGGGATTGTAAGTTAGTACAAGCACTATGGAGCTCAGTATGGAGATTCCTCTAGAGACGACCAATGGAACCACCATGTGACCCAGCCATACTGTTTTTTCTTTTAATGTGCTTTTATTGGTGCATTATAGTCTCACATCATAATGTAAATCATGTTGACATTGACATACACGCACACAGCACTTGGTGCCCCCCACTACCTCTTCATCTCCCCCCTTCCCATACAGAGGACTGAGACTGATATTGGGATTTTCACATATGCCATCCATACTCTTATCAGGGGAAAGATTTTAAAATTATTCCTGCCCAGACCCACACGCTCTGTCAGCCCCTTTCTGCTTAGCTGGTTCCTGACCCCACCGCTTCCTGGCCAATCCCTGTCTCCCTGCAAGTATTTCTAGTGTCAACACTCTGCACCCACAGAATGATAGTTATTACTTATTGTACACCCACTATGCCCCCGGGAATGTCTTAAGCTAATTTAATTCTCAGAATGGCCGCTTGAAATGAGGTCTACGATCATCTCTGTTTTATAGATTTAAAATGAGGTCAAAGAGATGACCAAATTCACATAGCCATTTGATGGAAAATTTGACTCTGACTCAAAGGATGACCCTCAACTGTGGTGGAGAGCAGGCTGGTAGAGCTTGGATTTAAAATGTTGTGCAGAGCCGGGCATGATGGCGCACGCTTGTAATCCCAGCATTTGGGAGGCTGAGACCGGAGGATCTGGGTTCGTGGCCAGCCTCAGCTACTTAGTAAGGCCCTCAGCAACTTAGTGAGACCCTGTTTCAAAATAAAGAATAAAAACTAGGGGCTGGGGGTATAGCTCTGAGGTAGAATGCCCCTGAGTTCAATCTCCAGTACAGCAAAAAATTAAATAAATAAATAAATAAATAAATAAATTAAATAAAATGCTCTGCAGACCTGTGGTAGACAAGGCGGCCATGTTGGAGGAAGGACTCTTGACTATGTGGCGCTAATGAAGACAGCCCAGGAGACGTGCTCCTCTGAAGTTATGGGAAAGAGGCGGGGGGAAGAAGAAAACCAGAAGTCAGGGTCCAGTCACAGATGCCACCCCTGTTCACGTCTCCTAAGAGCACTGCAGCTCTCAGAATAGCTAGCCTGGGCTCCCATCACTTAAGAATGTTCACATCTGGCTTTGAATAGTACACACTATTTTTAAAGATTTGAGCTGGGTGTGGTGGCACACACCTGTAATCCCAGTACTTCTTTGGGAGGCTGAGGCAGGAGGATTGCAGGTTCAAGAACAGCCTCAGCAGGTAGTGAAACTATTATCAACCTAGTGAGACCCTGTTTCAAAAAAAATAGGGCTACGAGCCAGGCATGGTGGCGCACACTTGTAATCCCAGTACTTGGGAGGCTGAGACAGGAGGAGCACAGGTTTGCAGTCAGCCTCAGCTACTTAGTGAGGCTCTCCGAAACTTAGGGAGACCATGTTTCCAAATAAAAAAATAATCGGGCTTGCGATGTAGCTCAAAGGTAGAATGCCTCTGAGTTCAATCCTTAGTATCACACACACACACACACACACACACACACACACACACACACACACAAAATAGGGCTGGGGGTGGAACTAGGAGGTAGAGAGCCCCTGGGTTCATCCCCAGTACCAGAAAAAAAAAAAAAAGATTAAGAGGAAAAGTTAGAGGATTTAGGTCTCCAAGCAGTTTTCTTCCATTGTCTCTGCAGCCCTACTCTCTAACAGTAGAAATCAAATATTTGTTAAGAGTTGAATGTGCAAATGAAAAAACTCTTTGTAATAACATACCCACCATGTTTATGAGAAGGTCTTTTCTAAATGCTTTAAATATATTGATTAGCTGGGCATGATGGCACATGCCTGCAATCCCAGTACTTGAGAGACTGAGAATGGAGGATTGCAGGTTCAAGACCAGCCTCAGCAACTCAGTGAGACTCTTGGCAATGTGGCACGACCCTGTTTCAAACAAAACTTTGAAAAGGGGCTGGGGAAGTAGCTCAGAGGTAGAATGCCCCTGGGCTTACTCTCTAGTCACACACACACACACACACACACACACACACACACACACACACACACACTCACACACACCAATGAACTCAATCTTCTCAGCAGCCTTGTGAGCAAGGGCTGGCATCATCATTGCTCCCATTTTTTACGAAGACAAAACAAGCGCAGAGAGGAGTAAGTGACTTGCCCAGGTTCGCCCTGGCAGTTCGTGGTGGAGCTGGGATTTGAACTTGAGCAGCGTGGCTCTGGAATCCACATTCTTAAGCATGATGCTATTCCATCTCCCCAAAACAGAGTAGGCAGATCTCACGAGGAGGCGCAGCCATGTTCCTCCACTGCCTGCTGTGTGCAGAGGACCAGCTGCCTAAAGGAGCCACCGCCACAGACCTTGTATGCACCTTCATATCCATCTCCTTCCGGGGCCGATATCCCCACGGTGTGGTCAAGTCCTGGGTCTCCGGCAGGGCCGCCATGACTAGGCAAACTTACGCCTAACAGTGAGTACCTGTTGGCACCCTCGTATTACTCGTTTTATTGCATTACCGTTCTCCAACAAAACTATGATCCATTCTTTCTTAGACAGCTTCTGCTTTGTTGAGAGCAAAAAGTGCAGGGTGGGCATCTAAGTGTTTCACAGCACCTCTGAGGTCTCCTCCACAGAAGCGCAGCACACCTTTGATGGATGCAGGGCTGAGGGGGAAGGGAAACACCCACCCAGTGGTTTTCAAACTGGGTCCCGAGGAACCCTAAGGTGCCATGGGGCCCTGAGGTCAAGAGAGAGGTGCAGGGGACCCTTCTCACCAGCCTTTCCTCCCTCCAGGCTGCTGGCCCACCCTCTTGCCATGTCAAACAGAGACACTCTGGGGAGGCCGAGACAGGAGGATCTCAGGTTCGAGGCCAGCCTCAGCTACTTAGTGAGATCCTCTGCAACTTAGTGGGACTCTGTTCCAAAAATAAAGAACAAAAAATAGGGCTTGGGGGTGTTGCTTGGAGGTAGAATGATCCTGGGTTCAATCCCTAGTTCTGCAATTAATTAATTAATTAGATGCTCAAACAACACTCAGAAATCTTTCCTCTAGGAGAGGGTACAGGTCTACATTGTCCATTTCCCACTACTCAGCCTGCAATGGGTGGGCCGATTTGGCTGGCGACATTCCCGCCCCCCACCACTCCTGAGACCCTTGCCCCATTTGGCGATGACGTCGGATGCATGAGCTGACTCCTCCTGCAGGGCCTCTCGCCTCTAAACCTTCCTAAACGGAAGCTGAGTCAGCTGACCATTCTCCAGGGGAGCACATGTCATCTTTAGGTCATCCAGATAGGCATGGGGGCCTGCTGGGGAGTCATTTTCCTGCATACTATCCTTGCTCCTGGCGGGAGGTAAACTGAGGCCACTCAGTCTTGGAGTTCTCATGGTGACTCGTGGGGCCTTTGGTGGGAGGGGCTTAGCAACCATTTACCCACCACTCTCCTCCTCGGGCTCTTTATTCCTGAAGCCCAGGAGGTCTCTGAGTGTCATCACCACCTGCAGCATCCACATCACCTGGAAACCGGTTAGAATAGCAACTTCTGGGGCCCCAGCCCAGACCACAGAACCAGCAACTGTGGAGGTGGGCATTGTAGTCTGTGGTTTAGCAAGGCCTCTACGTGACTCTGCAGCTCACTGGAGTTTGAGAACTTCCACTGCAGATCATGGCATCAGCAGTGTCTGTCCAGCCCTGTCTGCATCTCACTGCGTCAATGATCAAGAGATAACCAAACCCCATATCTTGGAGCTGGAAAAGGTTCATGCAGAGCCCAATAGGAACACATTTATTGGCATATTATGATTTGAGGAACTTGCTCACCACACGAAGGTGTATGAAAACCAGAACCCATGTGTTTTCCATTCCCAGAAAAAAATCTTCAGCCCCTTCTTGTATTTAGGTCTTTCAAGAAAGAAAACATCAGGCAGGATTCCTTTTAGTTCTGGGGGGGGGGGGGGGTTTAGAATCTTGAGAACACTGAAAAGCTGTATGATGTCCTGGTATTCCAAATCACCCAAAAGTACAGGATCAGAGTAAGTGTGCCTTTGGGGTAAGGGGCCACTTTCCAAGGAGAAAAAGGAAGTTCTAATGTGGTACTAGGAAAAGGCCCACTCTTCCTTTTAAACACACGTTATTTGTTTTCACTGGTAGTCAGAGATCCTGGAATGTTCTGTGATGCTTTTCAGGTACTGTGGACTCTAGAAAGGCTAAGTAGAAAATAATTACTGGGGAGGGCTGCTCTACAGGGTCCTTCTGAGAACACTGAAATGCCTTGTCCACAGCCCAGGGAGGTCCCAGTTCCTGTGAGGTACTTGGCTCCAAGCCTTTCACTACTGTGGCTACTTTCCCATATACCCATCCAGCCTTCAGTGATACTGATTTGGGATACCATTTTTCTTCTTCGGTGCCTGTTTGTAAACTCCTGTGACTTTCCCCTTGTGATATGCCCTCTTCGTACGACAGCATGCACTAATAATCCCACCCCCCACCTTGCATGCCATTTCTGTGAAAACATACTAAGATGTGTGTGCAAGATGGAGGGAAATCATTCCAGACATCCCACTCTGAGCTTGGACACATGTTATTTTCATACACCAACAAAGAACAAATGTGTTTCTCAATTATGAAACCCATCTGTGAGGTGCCTTTCAAAGCAGGCAGCGGTGCAGCCAGAGACTGGATGGAATTCTTAAGTCATCTGAAACAGTAGTCGCCCCCTGCACGCTTGCTTGTGCAACATGATAGCGTTGAATGCTTCACTTTTTAAGTCAAACGCGTTTCCCATTTAGTCCAACTGGCACCAAAGTGATTCCAAAACACCGAGTGGCAATGAGCAGTGGTAACAGCCTCTTGGAAAGAACTGTCACCAATCAACATGAACCTTCCAGTCCCCAAGCTGGAATCACTTTCCCTGGCTCCCACAACCACCCCCTTCTCCTGGGATGCTCCGGGGATGCACCAAAAGGTCAACCTGTTCCCAATCTCCCATGGCTGGAATGTGGAGGGGCCAGAAAATACTTTAGAAGTCATTTGTTATATCCCCACCTTCCCTGCCAAAAAAAAAAAAAAAAGGTGGAAGTCTTAGCCCCCGGTACCTGTGTATGTGATCTTATTCAGAAATAGGCTTTCCAGAAATGGAGTCTTGAGATAAAGTCACTAGAGTGGGCACTAATCCAAGATGACTGGTGTCCTTATAAACAGGGGAAATTGAACACAGAGACCTGCGTGCAAGGAGAGCTCTGTGTGAAGATAAAGACAGAGACCTGGGCATTGCGTCTACAAGCAACCAGCAGAAGCCAGGAGAGGAGACAGGCCTGAGGCAGATTCTCTGCATCTCCCCTCAGAGCGGAAACCCACCCGGCTGACACCTCGGTCTCAGATTTCCAGCTTCCAGGACAGAGACAATACGTGTCTATCCTTTAATACACCCAGTTTGTGGTGCTCTGTAGCCGCCGCCCTAGGAAATCAATATGCCGTCCAACCCTAAATCTACAGAGAAGCATAGGAGGCCCGGCTAACTAGGTAGTTGGAGTAAAACGTGACTGCCGCCCAATGATCTCCCCCTCACTGTTATCATTAACCTCACTACCGAAGGGAAGAATCACAGGCCTTGAATGAGAGATCACTGCAGTATCGCTCTGCACCAAGAAGCTGAGAACAAGAAGAAACCCGAGGATCCAGCCCCTTTCTACTGACAGGTCCCCTGTAGCAAAGGTTTGTTTAGCTACAGTGTCGGGAAGTTTTGCTGAGCCACTTTGAGCAGAAAAATAAGAGGAACTCACGCTGGTTAATGAAAAAGAGAAACTGGTTAAATGTCTATTTCTTTCCCCTGACCCCTGGGGCCAGAGTGGTCTAGAGACAAGCACTGAACACCTTGGTGGCCCTGGGGGCCGCCTCGCGCACTCTTGAGCGCCCTCTGGTGTCCTCGAGCCAGGGCGGCAGTAGCTCATTCGTGAGTTGGGAAAGCACCTCAGGCAGTTTCTTAACTTAGAAAGCTGGGAGATGTGCATGTATGCCTTTTATCAGCTTGTACCTAACAAGATGTATGATTACAATGCACCAAATAAAAAAATAAAATTAAAAAAAAAAGCTGGGAGAATTCTTTGGGTTAACTCATACGGAGTTTTATATTCTCCAACTTTCCAAGGATGGCAGAAGTATGATTCTGAAACCAGATCTTAGTTTATTTCCTCACAGTACCTGTGTGTGTGTGTGTGTGTGTGTGTGTGTGTGTGTGTGTGTGTGTGTGTGTTTTACTGGGGATTGAACCTAGGGGCATCTACCTCTGAGCTATACTCCCAATCCTTTCTTAATTTTTTGTTTTGAAACGGGGTCTTGCTAGGTTGCAGAGAGCTCACTACCTTGCTGAGACAGGCCTGAACCTGCAATCCTCTTGTCTCAGCCTCCGGGATTCCAGGCATGCACCACCATGCAGGGCCCCAATCCTCTTTCTACCCTCAAATTTCACTGCTGTGTGTATGGAGCCTGCCTGACTTTCACCGATGGGCTGCACACCTTCACATCAACTCTGTATGAGAAAAGGAACAGGGAACCAATCCCGCTTCCCAAGGCACAGTCTCCAAAGCAGAGTCTCTGCCCTCGGCCCTACTGGCTCTGGGGCTCATCCTTCCTTGCTGTGCGCGGCTGCCCCCTGCCTTGTGGGATATTGACAACACCCCCTGCTTCCCCCTCTTGGTGCCGGGAGTGTACCCCTCAACCTGTGGTAAACAAAGATGTTCCCAGACATTGACAAATGCACCCTAGTGTCAAATCACCCCATCTATTGATGTCATGCTCTTTGTGTTAAAAAAAAAAAAAACGATAACAAAGCACCTTTTACTCCATGAAAAAGAGCATACTCATACTGTTCTCTTTGATTTGCAGATGTCATATGTAACCTATTTGGATATTTTCAATTAACTCAAAATTATGACCCCACTGGTTCAATTAGCAGTACACATTATACCCATCTGTGGTTAGAATAGAAACCTTCAAGATAGATGCCAAACACGTATACACATATTTAATGCTATATTTTGGATCGTGAACAAAGTCATTATTTATATTAAAAAATGATTTGCAAGCCAGATGGGGGTGGTATACACCTGTCATCCCAGTACTTGGGAGGCTGAGATATGAGGATCTCAAGTTCGTGACCAGTCTCAGCAACTTAGGTTCCAGGCCAGGGTGCAGTAGCTTAGAAAGAGACCCTGTTTCAAAATTTAACAACTTAGGACTGAGGGTAGAACGCCCCTGAGTTCTATCCCCAGTACCATACACACACACACACACACACACACACACACACACACACACACACACTCATTAATAGAGTTGACCTGTATGATCACCAAGATATTTCAGGAATGACGGTGTGTGACTTCTGATAAAAGGTCATATAGTTTTCCCAGTTTCTGCCTTGTTCCACCTTGGGTCACCATCTCTTGGAGGAGTCAGCTGTCATGCTGTGAGGATTCTGAAGCTGCTGGTGAATAGCCCAGGGGGGAGGAACTGAGGCCTCCCACCAGCAACCGGCACCAGCTTGTCAGCTAGGTGAATGACCCTCCAGGTCCAATCCAGCCTTCAGCTGTCTGCAGCCCGGTGGACATCTTACCAGCAATCCCATGAGCCACGGAGCCAGGACCACTCACTTAAGCTACTCCTGGATTCTTGGCCCATCAGCACTAAGAGATGAGAAACGTTTCTCACTGTTGTGAGCCACCAGGTTTTAGGGTGTTATGTTACACAGCAGTGGATAGCAAATACAACGGGTCTTTCCCACAACCCCATAAAGCAGGTAGGTCAGAATTCATGAAAGAGGAAACATCTTGTGCCAGTCAGCTTTCCATTGCTATGACAAAAGACCTGAGAAAAACAACTTGAAGATTTATTTTGGCTCCTGGTTTCTGAGGTGTTCATCCGTGGTCACCTGGTTCTCTTGTTTCTGGGCCTGTGAGGCCGCAGAGCATCCTGGTGGAAAGGCAGGCAGGGCGGGGACAGAGCCGTGCACCTCATGGTGCAGGAAGCAGGAGACAGGTGGGCAGGAACAAAATATCTCCCTCAAGGGCACGCCCCCAGTTCCTCCAACTAGACCCCAACTCCCCAAACTTCCCCCACCTCCCAATAGCCCATTAAGCCATGATTCACCATTAATCCACTGGCTTAGGAGCCCTCGAGATCCAGTCTCCGCCAAAGACCTCACCACTGAACGCTGCCACTTTATGGACCAAACCTTTGACACGAGATTTCTAGGAACACTCCGGATTGAAACCGTAACACCCCTCGTGGTTCTAGTTGGACCCCAATGTGTCCCATTGCCAGTCTAAAGGATCTCAATGGAGCAGAATCCCTCTGCCAGGAGGCTGCAAGGTTTCTGCTGTCAGCACCCCGAGCATCAAGCCGGTGTTCCGAATTCTAGATATGTAACTGGCCAGCTGGAAGTTCTGGGCTAACGAAGCTGGAAGCTGTGAGCTACAGACTAATAATTCTGTGCGTGCACATGAAGGCCTTTCCTGAGGGTTGTGACAAATGTGTCCTATCTCTCCACTGAGGATCTTCATATGAGGATATGCATTCAACTGCAATTAGAGACGCTTCGGGGAAGACATGCTTGCTGCCTGGAAGGCTGGAAGCGAGGATCACGTTGCTGGGGTGGTGGGCCTGCCCATGATTAGGTCACACCCAAAGCTAGCAGGAAGCTTTAGTTAAAGGCCAGTAGGGGTTGCCTTCAGTTCTTGGTGTCCCTCCACACACGACCAGCCACCCGGAGTACAGAAACACTGAGAAGAAGAGCTGTGGATTTGCCTTTTAAGTAAATGGTCCTGCCAGGAGCCTCTAATGCCAGGTGCCTCTAATGCCAGTAGCCTAGAGGCTGAGACAGGAGGATTGCAGGTGAGTGGTAACTTAGCGAAAACTTATTTCAAAATAAAAATAAGTGATCCTTCAGATGTGAAAATTACCCTCTATTGGGGAGCTATTCCCTATGAGTGCTACCTCTCCTGAATTGATGCTCAAACTGGTTGTGCATAAGAATCACCTAGTCAATCTACTGAAAATACAGATTCTTGGAGCCCACCCCAAGTCACTCCTCTAGGCCCAGAAAGGTAGCTCTCTCGTTTTTTTGAAACTGCTCCCACGATTTAAATTTGCAAACAAGTTTTGGAAGCACTTATTAATCAATATATTTGACAATTCTTTTCTGAACCCCCAGTTCAACATCATACTATGGAAGCCCAAGCCAGGCAGGCCAGCTCTTACAAGTTTGGTGTTGGGCACTGGGGATGTGCATTGGTCCACACACCCCCTTACTGAAAGCATCATAAAGCCTAGGTATTAACTCTTAAATCTAGGATTCCTGAGGCAGTTGGGGGGTGGGGGTTAAACACAAGGTCTTTGAAATCAAACAAATCACACCTGGGCCCAAGATGAGCTACTTGAAAGCTATTGGGCCCATTCCATACGCTGGTTCCACCTTAGCTTACTCATCAGTAAAACGGAAGCTGTGTTACTTTGTTAGGGCTACATAAACGTGGTGGTGCACATGTGTCATCCCAGTACTCGGGAAGCTGAGACAGGAAGATCTCAGGTTCAAGGACAGCCTCAACAAGTAGTGAGACTCTTAGCAATCTAGTGAGACCCTGTTTTTAAAAAATAAAAATAAAATAGGGCTGTGGGTGTTGCTCAGAGGTAGAATACCCCTGAGTTCAATCCCCAGCATCACACAAAATAAAAATAAAAAGCAAGAGAGAATTATGTTTTGCAATTCTGGAGGGTAGAGGTGTGAGAGTGACGCACCCTCAGGGCTGGGCTCTCCTGGGGCCCCTACCTTGGCTTGCAGATGGCCACCGTCCCCTGTCATCTCACACAGTTGTCCCTCTCGACGCATTTGTGTCCTGATCTCCTTTTATAAGGACACCAATTACATTGCATGAGGGTCTGTTCATATGACCTCATTTTACCTTAATTACTTCATTGGATGAGGGTCTGTTCATCTGACCTCATTTTACCTTAATTACTGCTTTAAAGGCCATATTTCCAAATACAGTTATGTTCCGAGCAGCGGAGGTTAGGGCTTCAATATGAATGGGGGTGGGGGAGCTACAGTTCCGCCCACCACGCAGAGGTGAGGTTGTCGCTGCCCTAAGGATTAGACGAGGCACCTGCAGCCTCAGGTGTCCTACGCTCGCCCACAGAAGGTGAGACTCTCATTTCCATCCCTACCAGTTTTGGTGGTCCCGTGTGGGAAAAAAAAATGCCTTTTAGAAGTGGGTGGCACACAGGAAAACTGCCTTTTCTTTCAGGAGATAATCCCCTTAAAACATCTGGTCTGCCCCCGCCCGCCCTGGGGCCCTTGGGAATGGAGCTGCTGCCCCTCCAAGGTGGCTGGCATGTCAGCAGCTGCAGCCGCAGGTCCCTTCTCAAGATGAGGCAGCGGCAGCATGGAATCCCAGCTTAGCACTTAAAACCGGGTTTCTTTTCAAAGGAGCTGAAGGCCCAAGCACTTGGTTGCACCTAATCCTTTTTCAGAAGGAGGGGAAAGGCATTTTAATGCAGCTGCGAAATCCGCACTTAGGCTCACAAAGGGCTCCGGTGGATTTCCACCCTCCCTGCAAAGCCAGCAGACCCACAGGAGGGACAATCTGAGGGGGCAAAGAGCAGGGACCGAGGGCCCTTGCAGGGCCTGCGTGGGTGCCCCACGTGGGCTGGACCCCTCTTCCTAGGTGCAGCCTGCAGGGAGAGGCCGATGCAGGGTCAGGTACCTGCATGAGGGAGCCCGGTGCCCCTTGCAGTACACAGCGCTGTGCAGGTTGGGGTGAGAGTGAGTCCCCTTACCTCCTTGTCACTCATCATGAGTTTTTAAACGAAAGGAAGTAGGATTTGGGGAGCCTCCAACGCAGGCAAATATGAAGTGCCACAACCACCAGCAGCGACCAGCTCTAGGTGGCCCGTGACTTCAGGACGATGGCCCTACACCCTCTTGTCCACAGCCACACTTTGGGGCCCACGGTCTCCTTCAATAGGACGGTGGCTTCTGAGTGATGAAGGGAGACAGGGTGGAACCCAGATGTGAGTCGGGGACACAGACAAAGAACTTTCCACCTCTGGACCTCTGGTTTTTCCTGTGGTTGGATTCGTGTCTTCTTTCTAGTGTTAATGTTTTATGATTCCGTAATTCCATATTTCATTTATACCTAGACTTGACCCTTCTGGTTCAGCCTAGTTAGCAAGCCAGCATTGGGCCTCAAAGGTGACATTCAATTTTGGAGAGAGAGGGAGGGAGGGAGGGGAAGGAAGAGAGAGAGAAAGAATAAGGAGAAGGAGAAGGAGGAGAAAGAGGAAGAGGAAGAGAAGGAGAAAGAGAAAGAGAAAGAGAAAGAGAAAGGGAGAAAGAGAAAGAGAAAGATGTTATCTCAGGGCACCAAGTGCAGAGGCCCAAATTTCTGTCCAGAATTCTAAACACCATAACATTCTCAGATTACCATGGGGGACACCCCAGGACAGATCCTTGGGACCTGTCTGCTGAGTTTGATTCAACAGGTCCTGGGTAAAGTGCAGGTGTCTCTATTTTGCATACTCCAGCTACTTTAAAAGCTCACCAAAATTTGAAGGTCGCTGTCTCAGACCATTTGCCCCTTACTTAACGCAGTTGGTCTTGCCTCGCCCATACCTTCAGCATCCTGATCTGGATCAAATCACTACCACGTTTACAGAGCAGTCCACATGATCCTTCATCTAGATTCTGCCATGAACAGGAAGGTTGCAAAGTATAGGAAGATTAAGACGGTGGCCCAGGGAGGTGCTGAGTTTGTATTCTCAAAAAAGTTCTGAGTCCCAGCAGAATGGGCAACAGCGCTTTCTTGTTGGGATTCCTGAGCCTCATTTCTGCTCTAAACTAATTTTGGCCTTTAACATTCTAGAGATTGTCTTGGCCTCTCAAGATACAAAAGGTCCAAATGGGCAAACTCAGGCACCAAGATGAGGAATTGGTCTTCAGCCCATCACAGGCAGCACCGGGGAACAGGCTGCAGACCCGGAGCCCAAGGCCCCTCTACCTGGGAGTATCTGGCCCTTGTGGGCAGTGTAGATACTCCCTGGTGGGCAGGGTGACTCCATTAAACCACAGTCTCCTCTGAGATTCTTTTTGCAATTAAATTCCTGACCCACTGAGCCATATATAACCATTTCTGGGTGAAACTGATACTTCCATGATGGCTTCTAAAAACATTCAGATATTTCTTTATTTTGTATTTCTAGTGGTTCAGAGAGGTTATTAGTTCATCGTGCGTTCCTCCACTTTACAGAGTCTCTAGATTGTGGGCTGCTCTAGGCTGAGCACAAGGGCATAATAATGGTGTCAAGGTCATTGTGCGGAAGCCTTCGGGAGCCTGCAGGCTGGTGCGCCCTGAGATACCCCTCGGAGCCCAGGGGCGGGAGGAAACCACTTGGAATGATCTTGAGCTAGAGGCCAACCCAGGCACAAATGGAGAGACCAGAAGGGCATTGTCCCTGAGCCGCAGGCACGCTCCTGACCTGGTCCTCCTGAGGGTTCACCGGCAGAGCTGAGGCCTCTGGGCCACCAGGGCTACCAGCTAAATACAGGAAGCCCAGCCAAATTTGAAATTTTATAATACAATTTATTTGAGCTAAGTATGCTCCCCCAAATTGCTCTGGGGGCTAGGTTCTACTATCAAGATTCCTATGTTCTGAACGAGGAAACTGAGGCACCGAGGTTAAGTGACTTGCCTACGGTTACCCAGGTGGAACGTTGCAGAGTTGGGGTTTAAACCCAAGTACAGCACCAGCGTTGTCTCCTTGGCCCCCAGGCCAGCAGCCTCACAGTGTCATGGAAGTAGGGATCCTTTTCCCAGCCCCAAAGTACTGATCCAGACTCAGGAATCTCAGGGTAAAAATACCAACACAACGGTGTATCCTCCAAAACTACCTCTGCCACCATCTGGTCAAAAGGAAGGGCTAGGCTTGTCTTAGTCCATGGTATTCCAGCCCCAACATGGCATCCGATGCCCAGAAGGTATTCAATAACTGTGTGCTTAATTACTGAATGGACGATAAATACTATGCAATGTTTTGGAACTAGAATGCCCCCCCAGCCCTAAGGAAGCAATGTTGGAAGCGGGGCTTGGTTGTAGTGTCAGCGGTGGATACATCCATGGTGATGAATTTATCTGAGTGGCGGCCTGGGCTCTAGGGTGTGGCTGGGGAAGGCGGGTCCCTGCTGGGGGTGTGGCCTTAGGGATGCACTTGTGTCTTTGACTCCCCTGGCTCGCTTCCAGCCTCCATGACGTGAGAGCAGAGCTGCGTGCTCACCCTCTCTCTGCTTCCTGCGGCGTGCCCTGAGAGCCACAGTCCCCAGCCTCACAAGGAACCCCCAAATCCCCCAAGGAAACCATCAGCAAATAAATCCTCCTTCCTCTAGGTTACGTGGTCAGGTCTTTGGAGGATAACAGTGAAATGCTGACTAAGAAACACAATATGTGTTGCTGAAAACTTGGAAAATATGAAAAAAATATCATGAAAGCAAAATAAAACCATTATCCCAACACCTACAGATACCCACTATCAATATACTCTGGCCCTAAGCATTTTGAGTAGATACACCTGATGGTCGAGTCCTTGTCCTGAAGCTCCTCAGCCTCTACCTCTTTCTTCTTGGGAGTGTTCTTAATGCGCTCATCCTCAGAGGAGAGGACACACTCCTTCGCACCGAGGTACAGCTGAATAATAAAGACTGAGCATAGGGCCTTGAGGAGGTGAGTTCTATTTCTAACAAGACTTAGAGCTTTCAGATGAGGGACCGAGCAGTTAGCCTCCCTCCCCCTTCATCTCGCCCATTTCAGGTACCTGGAGTCCACTTCCCTTGAGACGTGTAGACGGAAGTCCCAGAGTTCTCACTGATTGGCCCGAGTTTCCCTAGGAGTTCCCTGTCAAGGAGGATGAGCCAGAAAATAGTGAATCACCGGTGCTGAGCACTCTTCTATAATAGAACTCATATACACACATATGATATTTGCTTAAGATTTTATTACAAAAGTTTCAAACTAAAAGTAGAGAAAATAGCACAAATTACCTCTGTTTATCCCTCACAGGGCCACAAAAGGTCTCAATTCCTGGCCCCCTGGCTTCGCTTACCCTACCACTGACTTCTTGGCAAGTACTGGGCTATTTGGAATGAAATTCAAAGATATGGAGTCTATTTAAACAAGATTATCATCAAGCTTGGAAATTACATGCAAGATTTTTTTTGTCCTGGGGATTGAACCCAGGGGCATTCTACCTCCAAGCTATACCCCCACTCCTATTTTTTATTCTTTATTTTGAAACAGGGTCTCACTGGGTTGCAGAGGGCCTCTCTAAGTAGCTGAGGCTGGCTGAGAACCCAGAGCCTGTGGTCTCAGCCTCCCTAGTACTGGGATTACAAGTGTGCACCACCATGCCTGGCGTGAGCAAGAAACTTGATTTCATCAAATTGTCAGTGGAACTGAGTGTGTATTTGTATAAGCATGGTCAGGATTTTGTTTTGTTTTTTTTTTTGTAATTTCAGGAGCCAAATCTGTAAGTTCCAGCTGATGTTTCCTACATGCCCAGGTGCTGGATTCAGCAAAGAGTCCTGACAACGTCTCACTTGAAGCCTCTGCCCACAGATGGAGCTTGGAACAATAAAATAACAATAATAGTACTAAGTAGCAGACACTCAATGCATTATTTTTGTTTTATTTTGTTTTGGGTACTGGAGATTGAACCCAGGGGCATGTTACCTCCAAGCTACCCACCCCAGCCCAATTTATTTATTTACTTACTTATTTATTTATTTATTTAGAAACAGGGCCTTGCTAAGTTCCTGAGGTTCTCACTAAGTTGCTGAGACTGGCCTCAAACCTGCAATCCTCCTGTCTCAGCCACCCAAGCGCCGGGATTATAGGTGTGTGCCACCTTACTGGACTATTAAGAAGGGCTGTTAATTCCTTGCAGTAAGGGGGCGAGGGAGACCAAGGAAGGCCATCTTTGGGAAGCCAGTCCTCATTCACAGCGACTGTGTGAAGGGAGTGAGGCCTCCCCTAGGACTTGAACTTAAGGGGATGCAGGGACAACGGGGAGATGCCAGAGGGAAGAGAAGAGCACAAGGCATCTGCTTTCTCAAGCCGGTTTCCCTGAGAACTGAGGATGTGGATCACAGTGAGGTCATAGTGCCTCGTACCCGTCTACTCGTCCAACTTGTACTGGAATGCATGTCATGCCCTTAGACTTCTGTGTGTCGGGGCAGTGGGGGGACATGGTGCATGAGGTAGACACACAGTTGGAAAGGGTCACGAAGAAGCAAGCACTCAAGTTTTGTTGAATAAATACTAGTAAGGAGTGATGACATGAAACTATCATCCAGTGATCAATCAGGATAGTTGTCATGCAGTTGATGAAGCAACTTGTAGTTTCACAAAGCAAATTACCCTGTGCCGAGGTGAAGCCATGGCCTGCTGGTCCCTGGAGAGATTTTTTTTTTTTTTTTTTTTTTTTGTAGTACTGGGGATTGAACTCAGGGGCATTCTACCTCCGAGCCCTATTTTTTATTCTATAGTTTGAAACCGGGTCTCACTAAGTTGTGGAGTGTCTCACTAGGTAGCTGAGGCTGGCCGCAAACTCGGATCCTCCGGTCTCAGCCTCCCGAATGCTGGGATTACAAGCGTGCGCCACCACACCCGACTCCTGGAGAGATTTTTTAGTCAATTCTCATTCTCATACACCACTTCCAAGCATTTGGCCATTTATCTCTCCCTTTTAATAAAAACTGTTTCGGTTTTTTAAAAAATAAAAGTGAGACCCTGTTTCAAAACAAAAATAAAATAGGGCTGAGGGTGTAGCTCTGAAGTAGAATGTCCCTGGGTTCAGTTCCCAGTACCACACAAACACAAAAGTTGTAGATCCAGAGTTTAGAGAGTCAGCTAATTTTGAAAGCTATTTTGATAAATAGCAACCCCTCAACTCCATCTCCATCTTCTCTCTTACTTCCGAATCCTGAGGCAATTACTTTCATTTTAATGGATTCTTTTGATATATGTCAAAATATCACCAATATATAAGCACCAATGTGTGTGCGCACACACACACACACACACAGGAGTACCAGAGGTATATATAGTGTGTGTATACACACATGTATACACATGTATACGTATGTATGCACGTGTATACATACACGTCTATATATACATATGTGCACATACACATGCCTGCATATACATACACATGTGTACATGTGTATACATACATGTGCATATATAGACATATGTGCATACATATGAGAGGTATCAGGGACATTTTACCTCTGAGCTATAACCCCAACTCTTTTCATTTTTTATTTTGTGTCAGGTTCTAGCTAAACTGCTAAGGCTGGCCTCAAACCTGTGATGCTCCTGTCTCAGCCTCCCAAGTACTGGGATTATCGGTGTGCACCACCACGCCCATCTTCTTTTAATATTTATATCCATACATGTTTAATAACAGTTTCATTTTTATTTCTTAATTTTTCAGTCTTAGTCATTAACTACTGACTTCGTCTATGGAAGAAGAGGATTTCATTCTTTCATCTAACATACAACATATGTGTGCATGCACACACACACACACACACACAAATATACACTCCTTACTTCTATTCTCCCTCCACAGTTTCATTAAAATGTGAAGGTTAATAGTCCTTGTTTACATTACTATAATTCTGTAGGGGTTGTGAATAGCTGAACAGTGAATGCTATGTTTATTTTTCCATTCCTGAAAAATGGTTTCCCTGAAGTTCACAGTTGCCTTATTTTTTGTTTGTATTAATAATTTATCCCCAGACTCTGCCCTCCTCTTATTATGTCCAAGCAGAATGATTCCTCCCTTTTAAAGAAGTCTCTCCTAACCCTTCTGGATCATCACCCTGCACATCTGCTCGACCTCTGTTGTGTTAGCATAGGTTTCCTCCACTTTGCTTCCATGACGGAGCCTCTGCTTTCTGGACCCTATATATCTTCCTCTTTTTTGATTGAAACAAAAAACTCCAGTAGGTTCCTTATACAGCTTGGAATGTCTAAAACCATATTTGTTTTACCCTCCCCTCACATTTGATTAATAATTTTTCTATGTTTTCGAAATATTTTTTCTTCAAATTTTGAAACATTCTTCATTGTCTTTTATCCTATGGCTATGGAGACACAGCCATTTTGATCCTTGACCCGTTACACATGACACGTTTTCTTTTTTCTGTCTGGAAACACATAGCTTCCTCTCTTTATCCCTAGCACGATACAATTTCACAGTGATTTCTCTCAACGTATCAATTTGGCCCATTGTGATGGATGCAATTACGAAATTCGGATAATTGATACCTGGAAATTTTCATGAATTACTTCTTCAGGCGTTTGTCTTCATCGAGCTGGATCTGCCTTCCGTATTTGGGTGTCAGACATCGTGGAGTGTCCCTATATGTTCATTACTTTTTTCAAGTATTTTCTTTTAGTGTTTTCCTCTATATTCTGAGAAATTTCCTTAACTTTTTCTCTTCTTCAGTTTCAAAGCATGTTTGTTCTCTGAACTTTTTTTTTCTAAATTAGTATCTGATATAGGAAACAAAAGAAAAAATAGACAAATGGAATTGCATCACATAAAAAGCTTCTGCACAGCAAAGGAAAAAATTAACATAGCTAAGAGACAACCCACAGATTGGGAGAAAATATTTGCAAATCCTATATTAAATAAGGGACCAATATCCAAAATATATAAAGAGTTCAAACTATTCAGTAACAAGAAAATAAATAACACTATTTAAAAATGGCCAAAGTCCTTAATAGCCATTTTCCAAAAGAAGACATATGGATGGCCAAAAGATATACAAAAAACTGTTCAACATTGCTAATCATCAGAGAAATATTAATTAAAACCATAATAACATATGATCTCATACCTGTTAAATTGGCTTTGTTTTTTGGGTGACACTAGGGATTGAACTCAGGGGTACCCAGGGACACCCAGGGATTGTACCTCCGAGCTACATTCTTAGCCCTATTTTATTTTTATTTTGAAACAGGATCTCACTAGGTGGATGAAAGTCTCCCTATTTGCTGAGATTGTCCTCAAACCTTTGATCCTCCTGTCTCAGCCTCCCAAGTACAGGGATTACAAGGATGTGCCACCACGCCCAGCTAAATTGGCTATTATAAAAAAGATGAAAGATGACATGTTTTGATGAGGATGTGACAAAAGGAACCTTTTATATGTTGGGAAGGCAGATTAGTGTAGCCATTTGGGAAAACAGTATGGAGGTTCCTCAAAAGGTTAAAACCATAATGACCACATGACACAGCAGTCATATAGAGCCAAAGGCATTGAAATCAGTAGGTCAAAGAGACATCTGCATTCCCCTGTTCATTGCAGTGTTATTCATAGTAGCCGAGGTGCGAAAGCAACCTGAGTGTCCATTAAGAGGTAAATGATCGTGATATAAGCTCACTCTGGAACACCACCTAACCTTTAAAAAGCAGGAACTTCCATCCATCATTTGTGACAACCTCAATGAACTTACAGGACATTATGCAAAGTGAAATAAGCCAGGCAGAAAGAGACAAATATCCCCATGATCACATTTATACCTGAAACCTAAAAAAGTCGAATTCACAGAAGTAGAAAGTAGAACAGTGTTTATCAGAGGCCAAGGGAGTGGGAGGCGAAATGGGAAGGGTAGAGAGAGAAAGGGGAGATGTTGGCCAAACATTTCAGTTAGAGAGGAACAAGAGATTCTGGAGATCCACTGCACAACGGGGTTACTGTAGTTAACAAGAGTGTGTTGCATACTTCAAAATAGCTAAAAGAGGGGATTTTAAATATTCTTACCACCAAGAAATGATAAGTATCAGAGATGCCAGATATGTTAACCTAATTTGATCATTCCACAACGTATATGTGTATTTAAACATCATATTGTACCCATAAAATATATAGTTATTTTCAATTAAAAATAAAATAAGCTGGGCATGGTGGTGCATGCTTGTAATCCCAACATTTGGGAGACTGAGACAGGAGGATTCCGGTGCAAGCCTCAGCTGCTTAGTGAGGCCTTCTGCAACTTAGTGAGACCCTGTTTCAAAATAAAGAATAAAAAATAGGGCTGGGGGCATAGCTCAGAGGTAGAATGCCCCTGGGTTCAATCCCCAGTACCGAAATAAATAAATAAATAAATAAATAAATAAATAAATAAATAAATAAAATAAGCCGGGCATGGTGGTGCACGCCTGTAATCCCAATACTTGGGAGGCTGAGACAGGAGGACTACAGGTTCAAGGCCAGCCTTAGCAACTTAGTGAGACCCTGTTTCAAAATAAAATAATTAAAATAGGGCTGGGGGGTATAACTCAGAGGTAGGATGCCCCTGGGTTCAACCCCCAGGACCACAAAAAATGAAAAATGAAAAAAAAAAATAAAATAAGCCGGGTGTGGTGGTGCATGCTTATAATCCCAGTATGGGGAGGCTGAGATGGGAGGATCGAAAGTTTGTGTCCAGCCTCAGCTACTTAGTGAGATCCTCCTCTACAACTTAGTGAGACCCTGTTTCAAAATAAAGAATAAAAAATAAGGCTGAGCATGTAGCTCAGAGGTAGAATGCCCCTGGGTTCCATCCCCAGTACCACAAAATAAATAAATAAATAAATAAATAAATAAATAAATAAATACATACATACATACATACATACATATTTTTAAAATATGCTTTTATTGGTGCATTTGTAGTCTCAGGTCATAATGTAAATCACGTTGACACTGACATACATGCCCACAGCTCTTGGTTGGCTTTAAAAGGTAAAATAAAGTTAGGATATTACTCTTACTTAATAGGTCCAATGTCTTCTCCTTACTTTCCAAGAACGCTGATGATGCTTTTAAAACACTTTCCTCTCCCTTCCTTACTTCTATAACTTACGTGGCCTCCACGTTGCTTCCTCCCTTTCCCTGCTGCTTTTTCTTTGGGAGGCTGTTCTCAAATGTTGACGGATCCTTTACCATCTCCTCATGCTGAAAAAGGGCCACTAGAAGCTGATGGTGAGCTTGCTCACAAGCACGCACGCAGGGGGCTGGCCAGTGCTGGGCTTGGGGCGCTGGTCGGCCTCGCTGTGTCCCTGGCAATCCTCGGACGCCAGTGTCTTCCAGTCTCTTCCCTCGCCCTGTTGCAAGGACCGCGGTGAAGGCTTGCTGCCTTCTCTCCAATGGAAGCTCTAATCCTTACTACAATTGTTCAGGAAATGAGATCAGGAAAACAGCCAGAGAGATCTCAGATCAGTGTTCAGAATGAGAACATCCATCTGGCCTGGCTTTGCAGAGGAGGAGAGGAAGGTGGGATCTAACTGCTTCTGAGAAGGACTTGTAATCAGTCCTGCTTGGAGATCCACCTTGGCCCCCACTTCCAAGGTCCCTCCTGTCACGGTCCTGGTTTCCTGTCTCGTGGCTCACGGTTCAGCTCCTCAGCTCTGTTGCATCAACTACCAAACACGTTTGCTTTCCATCTTCCAAACTCTATAACTGACATCATCATTATCATCATTGTCATCATCACCATCACCACCATCACCACCACCATCACCACCAGTGTCATCATCACTATCATCACCGTCACCGTCACCACCATCACCACCACCACCACCACCACCATCATCACTCCTGCTTTTGTCTTTTGAGGGTAATGTTATATGTTTAATCAGTACCTGCACCATGTGTGGTCTCAGAATGATCATTAGGGATATAGCATTACTGGGGGAACAGCTATTTTCTGGACTTCTAGGATGACACTACCCTTGACAGAGAGAAAGTACCAGTTTTAAAGAAGAAGACAGGCTGAGTGTGGTGGCAGTACTTGGGAGGCTGAGACCAGAGGATCCGGGTTCGTAGCCAGCCTCAGCTAGTTAGTGGGGCCCTCTGCAACTTAATGAGACCCTGTTTCAAATAAAGAATAAAAAATAGGGCTGGGGGTGTAGCTCAGAGTTAGAATGCCCCTGGGTTCAATTCCCAGTAGCACAAAAAGAAAGGAAGGAGGGGAGGAAGGAAGGAAGGAAGGAAGGAAGGAAGGAAGGAAGGAAGGAAGGAAGGAAGGGAAGGAAGGAAGGCCATTTCACATGAAACTGACCACCCATCATTTCATCTCCACCACCTTCTCCAGCTGTGTGGTCCAATATGGTAGCCACTAGCCACATGTGGCAACTTACATTTCAATTAACTAAAACTACTTAAAATAAAAATTTGGTTCCTCATTCTATCCACATTTCAAATGCTCAAGGCGCACATATGTTTACCTCACCGGAAGGTACAGATATAGAACATTTCTGTCATTCCAGAAAGTTCTATGGGGCAACATTGCTCTAGAGCTCTTAAGGAAACCAGAAAGCTTGTATGATTCTCATGGACAGAATCAAAGTTCCTGAAGTCTTTGTTCCTGCCTCTGCCGCAGACTGATTTGAAATGGAGTTAGTCACATACTATGCCGGTCTCTTCCACTTGACCATAAGCTCATGGGGGGCTGGGACCAAGCTTGTGTCACTTGTCATTATCCCCAGCACCTAGAGCAGAGTCTGGCAAAGAGAAGCCCCAAATAAACATGAATTGAGTGAACAAATGACTCCACTGTAAACTCCCTGAGGACAGGGACAAAATGTTTCATGTCTGTGTTTCCCACAGTTACTTGAGCAAAGAGGGAACCTCTATACATGTCTGTTGAATGGCTGTGTGGTCTCACCTCACCAGCCTCGGATGGGCCTCAGGACTAGAGGGACAGGAAGGCAGACCTGCCAGCCCCCCACCCCAGCCCTGCACACAGGGTCTCCTCTGACTTGGCCACATTCCACGGTCCCCACTGTGTCACCACCCCGTCCTTGACTCCCTGGGCAGATCTGATCACAGGCCACAGTCACTCCATGCTTGTTCCTACTTATTTTTCATAGACATCCTTTCTTTTCCTTCCTCACCCCTGAAAAAGTGGTCTCCAAAGTGGACAGTGTCTGTCCCTAGGACTTACCTGTCCTAAGATTTTCTGGGATAAAGAGAAAAATCGTTTGCACTTCTACTTTTTTTTTTTTTTAAATCTTCATTATTTATTTATTTTTAAATTTTTTATTGTAGTAACTCGTGCAATATAGCATACATCTTTGTTAAGAACAAATTGTTAACAACATATTTGCACACAAAATCTTCATTATTTAAAATTGTCTTATTCTGCTGTGTGTTTTAATATGTTGAACACACATTAGGATAGCACGGTACACTTGTTTATAATTTAAATGCGCATTCTTAGGGTGTATGCTAACTTGCTTTCCTTGATTGGAGTGTGTGGTTGAAACAGACAGCATGGGGGTGCACGCTTATAATCCCAGTACTTGGGAGGCTGAGACAGGAGGATCGCAGGTTCAAAGCCAGCCTCGGCAACTTTGTGAGGCTTTCAGCAACCTAGTGAGACCCTGTTTCCAAATAAGAAATAAAATTGGGCTGGGGATGTAGCTTGGGGGTAGAACGTCTCTGGGTTCAATCCCCAGTACCAATAAAAAAAGAAAGAAAGAAAGAAAGAAAGAAAGAAAGAAAGAAAGAAAGAAAGAAAGAAAGAAAGAAAGAAAGAAAGAAAAGTAAAGAAGAAAGGCAGCTGCCCTGGGCTACCCCCACCGGGCTAGCTATCCAGCTCACATTTCCAGGCCCAGTAGAAGCCCCGCCCAGCAGCTCCGCCCTCCACTCTGGCCTGATGATTTTCAGGGAATTGACTTATATCCTTAACAGACATCAAATGTCTCCCCTTTTTTGCATTTATTATCTATCTATCTATCTACCTACCTATTTCGTCTACCATTGTCTATCCTCTATCTATTTCTGTGGTGCTGGAAACTGAAGCCAGGGCCTCATGCGTGCTAGGCATGCATTCTACCATTGAGCTATACCCCGACCCCCATCCCTGTTTGTAATTCTTACCACACTTTTAGGTGACATACTGCACTTTGCTCTTGAATTCTTTGAAGTGTTTTTAGCTACCAGGCTCATCTTTCCAACCAGATAGCAAATTCCATGAGCACCTTGCACTTATTTTGTACCAAAGACCCTCTTAAAATGGAAAGGGCAGAGAGAATAGCCAGTCCAAATGCGTAAGTGAGGAAACAGAGGCGGTGGGGGGAGGGGAAGTGTCCTGCTCAGGACAGCACAGGTGACAGTCTTGGTGGCCCTCGTTGGACGGGGAAGCTCAACTAACATAGAGAACACGTGCTTCCCTGGGTCTCTGCTTCAGCTGCTTGGAAGAGACCCCTCTGGGATGGTTTCCGGTGGGCCTTGGGCCCCCATCCCAGGGAGGAGCAGCAGACGCCTAGGCCTGGAAGAAAGGCTACACAGGAGGCCGTGTCAGCTGTGAACTTGACAAAAGCTAAGAGTCAAAGTCACCATCTCCTAATGGTCAGCCAGCCTAGTAGTTTAGCAATCTGGACCTCCAGAGTCAGAGGCATGCCTGGTGGAGGTTTGATCATTTATTATCCAGGAAGCCCCTTACTTGAAAATGAGAGAAACTTCTAGCAGCTGCTGGGAAGTCTCTTCGCTTAAAATAATAAGTCGAATCTTCACCTGGGAGACCGGCGGCTCACTCCTTCACCTTCTGTCCGCTGTGCCCTGAAACTGGCTGAGGAGCAGAGGGAGGCAAAGGATTCAAACCTGTGTGCTTAAAAAAAAAAAGAAAAAAATGCCAATCAAATGTAAATGATGATCCCATTAAATAATGATTTTCATTCAAACCCAACAATACAAATTTCTCAGACTTTGTGATTAGCTCTGTACCAAGTTTGCTTTATTTAAAAAAAAGTTAGCAGTTAATTTGTGATATTTTGTGATAATTTTAGGTTTGGGCTTTTTTTTTTGTTTCTTTTTTTTTTTTAAGTAGTGACCAAAAAAATCTTGCTGCATTCAGTCTCCTGAGAATGTTGGGTCGAGTTTTTTGATCCCGTGACTCATTGATTTGCGGGCTGATGTAGTGCGAGGGGTCCTTATTAGTGGCGTCTGTCCCGGCTGTAATGTTTTTGTTATTTTTCCTCATTTGTTCACTCTGACATCATGTCATTACAGAATGGTGCTGTTCAGGCCCTGCCTTGGCTGTTCGTTAGCGTGTGTTTAATGAGCAGCTTAATTGAGCTGTCTAGTAGGCCACCTGTCGCCCTCCGGACTTATTAACATACTAATGGCTTGACATTGTATTCTCTGACAGGCAACAGGGCTTACTGATTTGATGTCTGGACATGGAGATTTTATGCAGGAATGAGAGCGGGCATGGGGAAGGAGGTTTGAAAAAAACGCAAATTAACTCTTTGGTACCTATGTGTTTATGGCTCTCTTACAGGAAAAAAAAAAAAAAAAGTTCAGCCCATCTCAGGCCAGGAAAAACATATTCTAGAGACGAAGTCTTGCTCTGTCCTTGAAAATCCAGTTGTGGTTCTGCAGGAGAAAATATGCTCCCTTGTAAGCAGAGCGGGTTTTTGTTTCCCTTACAGTATTATTGTCGGGAATGGCTTCAAAGGGGAGCTCATGGCCCAGGGGAAAGTTCTGCGAGGAGACTTTTCTCCAGTGTAGCTAAACACATGAAAAGCAGCCAGGCTCTCTAAGGCTCTCTGCGTGAGGGATTTGAGGACGGTTGGCGTCCCGCCTTTTAAATCCGGTGGAAGCCTGGATTCTGCGCCCACGGGGCTGGGAGAAAGGGCTGGGGCTAGTGCCTGCTCGCGGGTGGAGCACACGGCTATTTATTTGTGTTTTTCTTCTGGGTGTGTGTGAGTGGGTCCTTTCCCCTCGCCTCCCTTGCAGAGGCAGGAAAACCTCTGCCATGAGAAATATGTTGCCAGAGGTGGCCAGAGGAAGGCAAGTCTAGAGAGACAGTGGAAGGAAATGGCTCACGCAAAGGAGTTAGGTCTGAGAAAGGGTCGTGCCTAAAGGCTGAGCCCAATCCCACCAGCAGCCCTGGAGTTGGGGTGGGGAGGCCCATCGGGTCTTCGGGCCTGCTGGCAGCCACCAAGCTGCAGGGGCGGGGGGGGGGGGGGTCTGCAGAGCCAGGAGTGGCCCAGAGGCTGCTGCCTGGAAGCAGTGTTCCAGAACTTGGCATTCGGAACCTGCAGCTGGCGGACTCCCTGTCTGCAAGGCCACAAGTGGGAGCAGGGGGGACGTTGCCAGAGGGGCAGGCACACTCCCTGTCTACAGCAGAGGAGGAGAAGGAGGGAGAAGAGAGCAGGAACCCACCCACGGTCTATTACTTCATATGATGATGACGACGACGATGATGGCCTTTATTTTGTTAATTATTTATTTATTTACGTATTTTGACACTGGGGATTGAACCCAGGGACATTCTACCTCTAAGCTACATTCCCCCACCCCCTCCACCAAGCCTTTTTATTTTATGAAATAGGGTCTCACTAAGTTGCTGAGGGTCTTGCTAAATTGCTGAGGCTGACCTCGAACCCGCTCCTGTCTCGGGGTCCGAAATACTGGGATTACAGGTGTATTTTTATTTCCTAAACCTTTTGGCATAAGAGCCTGTAGACAGGATCTTATTTGGGTTTTCTATCCCAAAGTCTCTCAAATTCAGCCCAGCTGACATGTCAGGCTCACTATCTCCTTGCTTGCTGCAGGGGACAATCCTATGCAGTATCAGGTGTCCTGCTGTGTCCCTGGCCTTTCCCACTAAATGCCAGGAGCACTAGCTGCCTCACCTAGCTGTGACAACCAAAATCGCCTCCCAACACAGCCAAATATTTCCAGGGGCAGGGAGATAAGTCTCCCCTAGTT
>PVLC010021012.1:0-28457 GCA_004027655.1 Graphiurus murinus
GAAAGCTTTACTGAAAGACCTGCCAGGCTACAAATGCTCTCAATAGGGAATTCTACAGTTCATGAAGGATAAATATTAATCATTTCTAATATGTAGTGCTTTAAACAGAAACTAATAATTTAGACACAATCTAATTAAAATTCATCTTGAAACATTGGTAAGCTAAGCATCAACTTAAATTTTAAGGTGTGTGTGTGTGTGGGGGGGTGGTTAAAGTATCACATCATATATCCTGGCTCACATAGCTCTTTTTTCAACCATTCTCTGCCCTGTGTACTTGTACCCTACAGATGAAGACTTATCTAGATTTGCAATTTGACAGATAGAAGATTTAATTGTGTACTATTCCATGACAGTAGCACCACCAATTTCTCAGCATGCCAAGTAGTAAACTATGACAAACCTTACTTTATGATCCTGATTTAGTCCTGATTGATTTATTTGCCTCTTTGAGCCTTTGGTTTCTTTTTCTTTGAAATAAATTATTTATCTAAAGAACTGAAGATGACATGTATAAAAGATTTCTAATACATTAAGCTGTTTGGAAAAGTTATTTTCCTTTCCTTTAACAATGAGCCCAATACCTATATATACGTAGAGCCATGGAATTGGGACCACTGCAGAGACCCTACTAGGGTGATGCTCAGCAGAACCACTGGGCTTAGGCCACTGCAGAGAGCTCCTGCAAAGGCAATGTTTAGTGGAGTTGTGAGGACAGGGCTGCCACCAAGACCCTGGACTGATAAAGCCACCAGAGTGCAACTTCAGAGGAGAGCCAAAGATATGTGACTCCAAATTATGAGAGCTGCAGCCAGGAAAACCATGGGTAAAGGACTGCCAAGAGCCTTGAGGGACCAATCCCCACTCCAGTATTTAGAGAAGACAAGACATGGACTCAAAAAAGATTACTTTCAAGACTGGAGATTTAATATTTATTTAATATTTAATATGTCTATGCTATACCTGTCCCACCATTGTATTTTGGAAGCACATAACCTGTTTGATTTCTCTCTCTCTCTCTTTTTTCTAATTCATTAAAACCTAGGGCTCAGAAGTTTCTTTTGAGAAACCAGTGTAGTACCTCCTCTGAATTAAAAACATCCTATCAAGCAACAAAAAACAAAAAAATCCAGTTCAAAGTTTATAAAGAGACACAATGAATTAAAAACGACTAAAGGACAATTAGTGGTATTAAAATTTATAAAAACATTGCACGTTTGTTGAAAAAAAAAAGCAACAAAATGACCACTAATACCATCACAACAAAAACAAAGTATGTACATACAAGCATGCATAGGTAGATACAAAGCAAAAAGTGACAGCTTCTTCCCTTACTTTGTCTTCTACTCCTCTTCAGGAGCAACTACTTTACTTTTATTTATTATTTTTGGTGTCTGGAATTTGAGTCCAGGGACATTCTACCTCTCTGCTACACCCTCAGCCCTATTTTATTTTTTAATTTGGAAACAAGATCTGGCTAAGTTACTGATAGCCTCACTAAGTTGCTAGGGCTGGCTCTGAACCTGCAATCCTCCTGTCTCAGCCTCCCTAGTACTGGGATTACAGGTGTGTTGCCACACACTTTATTTATTTATTTATTTATTTATTTATTTATTTTTGCGGTACTGGGGATTGAACTCAGGGACATTCTACGTCTGAGCTACACCCCCAGCCCTATTTTTTATTCTTTATTTTGAAACCAAGTCTCACTAAGTTGCGGAGTGCCTCACTAGGTAGCTGAGGCTGGCCTTGAACCCGGATCCTCCGGTCTCAGCCTCCCAAATGCTGGGATTATAAGCGTGCGCCACCACGCCCGGCTTGCCACACACTTTATACTACACTTTCAGTTCTTTTAGACTGGTAGGTCTTTATAATCTAAGTTCTTGTTCTCCCAACTCTGCTCTTTCAAAAAAATCACTTAATAAAGATGATTGTCTCTGAACTCCTAGATTAATTCAAGTCCCCATTAAGCATTCTATTAGCAGTTTAACTTTTTTTTAAAATTATTTTTATTGGTTCATTGTAATCATACATCTTTGTTAGGTACAAGCTGGTAAAGGCATACATGCACCATCTCTCATTTAATCCTTCCCTAGTTCCCACCCCATTCCCCTTCCCTTTCTCAAGTTCAGTTTAGTGATTGACTTTGATATGTTTGTGAAAGTACACCATGTGCTAATTAGGGTATTTCCCTACCTCCTCCCCCATCACCTTCTTTGCTCATCCAAGGTTTCTCCTTCTTCGTCTAGAGTCCCTCTTATGACCCACTTTCTCCCTAGCTTCCACATAATAGGGAGTGCATACGATTTTTTACTTTTTGTGACTGACTAATCTCACTTAGCGTAATGTTTTCCAGTTCCACCCATTTCCCTGCAAATGACGTGATTTTGTTCTTCTTTATGGCTGAGTAAAATTCCATTGTGTACATATCCCATAGTTTTGTAATCTATTCATCTGTTGATGGACATCTTGGCTGCTTCCATAGTTTGGCAATTGTGAATTGTACGGCTATAAACATAGATACACATGCATCAGTCTGATAGTTTGGTTTCCATTCTTTTGGGTAGATACCCAGAAGTGGTATTGCTGGGTCATATGGTAAGTTCATTCCCATTCGTCTGAGGATCCTCCATACTTTTTTCCAAAGTGGTTGCACTAATCTGCAATTCCATCAGCAATGTATTAGGGTTCCTACTTCTCTTCTTGATATTTATAAGAGTTTGAATCTACATTTCTGAGATACTTGATTAGTCTCTGCTTTGCTAGACTGCCTCCATTCCATGAATCAGAGAGCATGCCTATCTGCTTATCATTGTACATTCAGAACTTAGTACATTTCCTGATACAGAGTAGGTGTTCAATACATTTTTTAATAAATATCACAATGTAAATATTTTTATTAACAAATTGCCTTGGACATATATATCTGTCTAAAAAGTTTAAAAGACAAATTTCTGAAAATAAAAACCTGAGAGAAAGGATAGAGAGAAAGGATATAAATATTTTAAGTTCTGATACAATATGAGTCTATGGCTAGGTACTGACAATGCATTACAAAAGAAATAAGGTCTCTTTATTTTTATACTTTTATGGGTGCATTATAGTCTCCCATCATAATGCAGTTCATAGTAATAATGATGGACACGCACACAGCACTTGGTGAGCTTCTCCTGGCTCCTTCCCACTCCCTCCCAGATACGAGGTTTCAATGAGAAACTACTAGAAGTATCTTTAACAACAGTACCTTCAACAGAAACAACAACAATAAAGTGATTTATTCCAACACTAGACATTGTTGGGGAACAAAGGAAAAGAGAAGGCTGGTTAAAAAAAAATAATGAGAGCCGGGCGTGGTGGCGCACGCTTGTAATCCCAGCATTCGGGAGGCTGAGACCGGAGGATCCGGGTTCGCGGCCAGCCTCAGCTACCTAGTGAGGCACTCCGCAACTTAGACTCGGTTTCAAAATAAAGAATACAAAATAGGACTGGGGGTATAGCTCGGAGGTAGAATGCCCCTGAGTTCAATCCCCAGTACCGCAAAATAAATAAATAAATAAATAAATAAATAAATAAATAAATAAATAAATAATGAGGTCATTTATACCTTAAGTGAAAGTCAAGGTTTTTTGTTTTGTTTTTTTAAAAAAAAGCAGTACCCACAAAACGGTATTTTATGCCGTTGTGTAATCCTTTAAAATATGCTTTGTAAGTTTTTAGAGGTAAAATAGCCTTGAGGCTAAGAATTTCAAATGGGTCAATACTAGCTCTTGAATAAAGCAGTCTGATAACAAAACATTTCTTTTTTTGGGGGGGGTACTGGGGATTGAACTCAGGGGCATTTTACTTCTGAGCTACACCCCCAGCTCTATTTTTTATTCTTTATTTTGAAATAGGATCTCACTAAGTTGCGGAGTGCCTCACTAGGTGGCTGAGGCTGGCCGAAAACCCGGATCCTCCGGTCTCAGCCTCCCAAATGCTGGGATTACAATCGTGCGCCACCACACCCGGCTACAAAACATTTCTTATTGCTTTATATTTACTGCCAGAAAAACATCAGAGAGGACCTATGATAAAAGAACACAGCCAAATTTAGTCTTATATAAGGCCTTCACTTCAGCCTCATTGTTTAGAAAATAAGCAATTTGCTAGTCAAAGAACCTTTTAAATATTGTGCATCCTTTGCATTTCTTATCAGTACAAAGAAAAATCAACTTACAGCATAGCACCTGAACTACTCTTGAACTACTCTAGAATTAAAAAGATTAGCCGGGTGTGGTGACACATGCCTGTAATCCCCAGTACTTGGGAGGCTGTGACAGGAATCTGCAGGTTAGAGGTCAGCCTCAATAAATTAGTGAGACTCTGTTTCCAAATAAAAAATAAAAAGGGCTGGGGGTGTAGCTCAGAGGTAGAATGCCCCTGGGTTTAATCCCCAGTATATATATTTTTTTAAAAAAATGGTTTCCTTTCTATATAAAACTGTCTATGTTTTCTCCTTTAATCATGACTGAGAAAGAATAGACAAATTTTATTTCATATGTTTCTTTTCAACAAAGACATTTATTTATTTTTTTCTGATTACATAATGCAAAGGATAATATAACCTACTCATTTATGACATAAATGGCAATGAGTTTTAAAATTTTCAGGTGTTCATATTATTACTGATTCTTCTGGAAAGATGGTCAAAGAAGCAATAGAAGTTAAGTTTTTGTTAAGTATATTTGGTTTCTCCCACAAAACAGTGGCAGAAATCAATGCCGCCAAGCAACTTGGGATGGGTACTAAAATTAAATATTTAATCCCACATTATAGAATCTTATATTTGAAACTCTATAGGCAACTTACCTACTCAGCCAAAAGATGTGTCAAGGACTGCTAATTATTTCCCATATCTACTCTTACTCTTTATTTAGAATTAAGAGCTTTAGCTGGTCATGTGGTCACTCAGCCAGAGGATACATTTACCAGCCTCCCACACTATTAGGTGTGACCATGTGACTAAATTCTGGCTAACAGCATGTGAACAGAAGTAGTGTGTACAAATACTGGGTAACATCATTATCAGAAAGCTGCTCTTCACTTCTTTTACCCTTCTTACTGGCAGGAAAATGGTAACAAGTGGAGTAGTGGCTGTGATTCCAGAGAAAGAAACCGTATTTTAAGGATGGTAGAGTTGCTATATTAACCTCAGTGTACTCACTTCTGGAGTGTTATATGAGAGACAAGTTAATTTTATATTATATAAGAACTGAATTTCTTTGCAACAGCAGCTTATTCTATATAATAATTAATTCAGGGGTCAAGCTAATCTACCACCCTATATTCTATATAACAATCTTTTATTCTGTAAGCATATTAAAAGTTGTGTAAGTCAGAGACTATTGTGGTTAACAAGATTCTTCTACTTTGAAATAGAAGACCTCTTAGCATGAATACATATGAATGCTTACATAGAGCAAGACACAGAATAAGCAACTTTACATGGTGGTGCATTCCCATGGTCTCAGGTACTTGGGGAGCCTGAAGCATGAGAATGGCCTGAGCCCAGGATTATGAGACCAACCTGGACAACAGAGCGAGGCCCCATCTCAAGGAAAATGAATAGGTAGGGAGGGAAGGGGAAGGGAAGGGAAGGAATAGAAGGAAAAAGGAAGGAAGGAAGGAGAGAAGGAGAGAAGGAAGGAGAAAAGAAATGGAATAAGCAGTGTTAGACTATGGGCTTTATTTATTGATTTTTTTTTCAGTGCTAATGATCAAACCCAGGTCCTCATACATGCTAGGCCAGTATTCTACCACTGAGCTACATTTCCAGCCCTTGATTCCATTTTTGAACAATTATGACTCATATACTCTGAAAGGATATATATACCAATTCCTAAGAATGGTTAGTTCTGAGGACAGAGGAAGAGAACTATCACTTTATATTTTGTACACCTTCAATTATTTATTTATTATTTAAATAAATATGAGATGCTTTTGTAATAAAAACCAACAATATTTTGAAAGTCATTTATGTATCTTTTTTGTCTTCACCTCCCTTATCAATTTAGAATACATGGATGCTTTTGCTTGACAGTATGCTTTTGAATGGAAATATTAACTTCTCAAAGAGGAGCTTGTGAGTATAAAATTATAGTGAACTAGAAAAGAACTAAACAGTTTCTAACAATTTAAAATTTTTCAAATTCCATTCACCAGGATAAAGAACAACTTTCAAAATCAGAACCACACACCTTTTGCTCTAGTTCTTTTAATGCAGAATCTCTATCCATGCATGCCTGTCGGAAGGCTTCATATGCTTTATTGAGTTGCTCGCCGATATTTTTATCCATTCCTCTTTGTTCTGTAGCATCACTATAAAGGATGGAGTACATTACAGGTCTAGAAAATAATCAGAACAATTTAGATAGTTACTAAGTTAAATAAATTTCATTTTAAAAATATATCTTAATGACAGTTCTATCAAGCTTAATAAACATTATATACCAAATACTATCAAGGCTTATAAAGGCAAAAAAGTTTCATCTGAAATCCTGACCAGAAATATTATGAAATCTTCTATAAATTTTAAATATTCCTTACTAATGTTCCAATTTATAAAATGGGGATCTAGTTCATAAAAATACTATAGATATAACCTAAAAATAAAAAGGCATTATATTATTAAGCACTTACTACAGAAATATACAACAGGATTAGCAATGTGGAAAGGGATTTCTTTTCACTAAATGGACAGTTACTCCCACTTATAAGGTGAATTCTTGCTACACTGAAATTAGAACAAAATTAAATAGATAATAAATGTTTGTGGATGGAGTTCACACTGTTGTTATCACAGAGCAATTAAAATGTGTGAAAATGCTCTTATTTTAGCACAAAATCTAGAGAGAGCTGCTGTTAGATTATACATTAAAAAGAAAAATCACATCTCTTCAGTCATACCCCCACTACCTATTAGTTTTCCATCTTTCCTGCTGTTTCTGAACACAGGTGACTTGCTCAGAGGAGGTAATTTGGCTTATCATTGCAGTTTGTATAACATCTCTAACCACATCCCTTGTCTCTGAAGAGAGCTACCTAATGACTGATTCTTCAGGACCAGTTGTAAAAACCACAACACAGGGCCTTTCTCTTAATCCTCTAAAAGCCACAGAATGGACAAAGTCCTCTATTGGTTACAGAGACTATCAAATTTCTCCACCTTTTGGGAAATCTTTTATAATCTCAGTCTCTAATCTGTCATAACATCTTTCATTTTTATCTTTGGGAATACAATGCTTTTTTAAAGAGTTTAGCATTTTCAATTGAGATATAACTCATATAAAACAAAATCCACAATTTTCAAATGTACACTTTGGAGGATTGTTTGAGAACAGCCTCAGCAATTTAGCAAGACCCTGTTTCAAAATAAAAAATAAAATAGAGCTAGGAGTGTGCCTTGGAGGTAGAATGCCCCTGGTTTCAACCCCCAGTACTAGAGGAGGAGAAGGAACCTCATTAAAAGTTAGTAGCAATTTTCCTTCTCCTCCCATCTCCTAGCAACCACTAATGTGTTTGTCTTTATGGGCTTGCCTCTTTTTGACATTTCTTATAAAGGGAATCATACAATGTATGGCCTTTATGTCTCGCTTCTTTCATATAAGATAATATTTTTGAGGTTCATTCTAGTTATATAGCACATAACAGTATTCATTCCTTTATATGGCTAAATAATATTCTATTGTATGGGTATACAACGTTTTGTTTATCCATTCCTTAGTTGATAGACATTTAAGTTGCTTCTACTTTTTGGCTATTATGAATAAAAATACTATGAACATTTGTGTACAAGTTTTCGTGCGAACATATGTTTTCAATTCTCTCAGATATATGCCTAGAGCAGAACTGCTGGGTCAGATGGTAATTCTATGTTTAACTTTTTGAGGGACTGCCAAACTGTTTCCATAGTAGCCATACCATTTTACATGTCTACTAGCAATGCATAACAGTTCCAATTTCTCCACATCCTCGCCAACACTTCTTATAGTCCATTTTTAAAATCATAGCCATCCCAGTGGGTGTGAAGTGGTACCAAATTTGTGGTTTTGATTAGCATTCCCCTAATGACTATTGAAGTCAAACATCTTTCTATGTGCTTGTTGGTCATTTATATATCCGTGGAGAAATATCAGCTCAAATCCTTTGCCTATTTTTTAAATCTGGTTGGTTGTCTCCTCATTGTTAAGGTGTAAGAGTTCTTTATATAACCTAGAAACTAGAAAGTAGGTCCTTATCAGATATATGATTTGCACATATATTCTTATATACTCTGAGAAAATACTTACAAATCATTTCACTATCGTTTTCATTCTATCTATATCTACCTTCCTACCCACCTATCTTTATTTATTTATGGTGCTGGGACAGACTCCAGGGCCTCACTCGTTAGGCACGAGCTCTCCTCTGACCTATACTCCCGCCCTTTCTTTTTATAAACATCTAAAACATGTCTATTAGATGGTTTCTCATCTTGATTCAGGGTGCTTTTAGTGCTGCACTTCCTCCTCAAGTAACATCTTATTGTAAGCCTTGCTTTTCCTCTGAAGGCTGGTAGAGGACTGTGGAGTAGCCAACACACAAAACTGCAATTTGCGCATGGCTAAAGACAATGGTGACTTGCTGGTTCACATCTGCAGTCCCAGTGACTCAGGAGGTAGAGACAGGGGGATCACAATTTCCATGTCAGCTTACAAAACTTGTTGAGACATGTTCTTAAAAAAAAAAGAAAAAAGGTTCTGGGGTAAAGCTCAGTGATAGAATACCCCAGGGTTCAATCCCCAATATTGAAAGAAAAAAAAAAAAAGACTCTGGTGACTAGGTGATTTTATAACATCCTAGGCAGAAATGTATATGTTTTGTTTCCTCTTCTAGCAAGGGATAGAGAAGATACTTTGTGATAGCCATGTTCTCATGAGGAGGTTATTATTGAAAAAAGCTCTTTTCACTTTCTTCTTTTTTTTTATGGTACTGGGTATTGAACCCAGAGGCATTCTACTTTCGGGCTACACCCCCAGCCCGATTTTATTTCTTTATTTGGAAACAAAGTCTCACTAGTGTGATGAGAGTCTCACTACTTGCTGAGGCTGTCCTCCAACCTGTGATCCTCCTGTCTCAGCCTCCCAAATACAGGGATTACAGGTGTCTGCCACCATGCCTGGCTTCTTTCAGTTTCTTGATATTGTTCTTCTATACATAACATTTTTAATTTCAATGAACTCCAACTTACCTATATTTTTCTTTTATGACTTGTGCTTTCTTTTGCTGCCATCTCTAAGGAACTGTTGTCTAATCCAAGGTCATGCAGATTTTCACCTAAGTTTCCTTTAAGAGTTTTATAATTTTAGTATTTACATTTGTTCTTTGATCCATATTAATTTTGTATCTGACATGAGGTAGGTCCAGATTCATTCTATTGTATGTGGTTATCCAAGTGTTCTAGCATCATTTGTTGAAAGGATCATTTTTTTTAGGGAATGGCCATGGTGCCTTCCCTAAAACTCAGTTGGCCATAAATCATAGTCCTGTTTTTTTTTCCCCCTTTATTATTATTTTTTTTTTTTTGCGGTACTGGGGATTGAACCCAGGGGCATTCTACCTCCGAGCTATACCCCCAGCCCTATTTTTTATTCTTTATTTTGAAACCGAGTCTCACCAAGTTGTGGAGTGCCTCACTAGGTAGCTGAGGCTGGCTGCGAACCCGGATCCTCCGGTCTCAGCCTCCCAAATGCTGGGATTACAAGCGTGCGCCACCACGCCCGGCTTCCCCCTTTATTTTTGATGCTACGGATTGAACCCCAAACCCTGCACATAGTAAGTACATGCTCTGTCATTGAGTTATATACCCAATCCCCACAATGCTCTTTATTTTTAATTTTTTGGTACTGGGGATTGAACCCAGGGGCAGGCTACCTCCAAACTATATTCCTAGCCCTATTTTATTTTTTATTTGGAAACAGGGTCTCACTAAGTTGCAGAGGGTCTTGTTAAGTTGCTAAGGCTGGCCATGAACTTGCAATCCTTCTGTCTCAGCCCCTCAAGTACTGGGATTACAGGCATGTACCACCATGCCTGGCTCCCACAATGCTCTTTAAAATACACAAGTACAAGTAATATTTCAATCCTGGTAGTCAAAGTCTTATTTAACGATACTAAGTATATTTCTAAGCCATTTGCCAGGCTTACATTAAAAAAAAAAGAACAATTCGAAGCTTTTTATTACAGGGATCACAGTGTCATTACTTGCTGAAGAACTGAAGGAATAGTAATTCATCATTCCACTTAGGAACTTAGTTCCCACTGCTACCTCTGGTAAAGGAAAAAGATGAAATTCTGTTAGGATAATTAATATGGCTGGGATTTCTGCTTAGTCATAGACACTATGGAAACATAAGCTAATGCTTTAACCAATTAGCATTAACAAAAGGTGTCATTTTGAGTACTTTATTTAGATACTTTCTAATTCAAAAAAGTATTTAAGGCCACTTAAAAAATACATGAGTACAAATAAATATGCAAAAAGGGAAAGAAAAATAAAGTATAAGTAGTCACAAGGACTATAATATACTGAAATATGCTAACATAGAAATTAAAGGTTTGAAGTGGCTAAGTTATCCATCATCTTTTAAGCACATGTCATGATAAATGACACCTGAGTTTTAAAATCTGGGACAAATTAGAGGCTTTGAAGTGGGATTCTATGTTGTTTTATGCTTTATTTTATTACTGATTGACCTTTAATTATGGTCCACTAAATCTTCTGTGACCCAAGTTTCTCTCCAGTACAAAAAAAGATGTTTGGACTAGATTTTTAAGGAATTTCATGTTCTATAGGTCTTGAGTCTGCGAGTAAAAAATGCATGTCTGTTCCATCAAGAAGGTGCATTCTTCTTTTTAAAAATGTAAATGCAGCATTAAATATAGCGGCATCATATGCAAACAAGTCATGTGGAGCCTTCACTTCAGATCCTTGAATTAGATCACACAAATGTCACTAAGAGGAGCTGCTGAGTAAATTCCACATGAATGCATAAGAATGTATGATGAGGAAATAAGTTCCAGCTCATATAAACAAATAAACGATACATTTAATTCCTATTTCACAATCAAAAAGAGAACTGGGTGTTAGATTGGTGACAATGACCAGAGAAAAAGGAGTCTCTGGGATCCAACTAATTAAATTGGCCATATTTCAAATATTAACACCCTGAACTTTAAAGCCACTTGTTCATTTTTTTTAAGCATTTAAGTATAAAATTAATTTCACGATAGAGGCAGTTACATTTCAATTACATTTTGGTATGCCTGCCTTCTGCAAAATTTGCCCGGCCCCAGGGGAATGCTTTTTATTTATAGTAAACATACTCAAATCCAAGTCTCAGGGCCAATCTCATTCCCTAAACCTGAAAGGTTTAGATTGGAGCAATCTCTTAGAAACTCTAGTTAGTGTTTTACTTTATTTCTTGGTTTGGTTTCCTTCCACTACCTAAGGAAAAAGATTAAAACATGCTGACATCCCAGAAGGTAACTGATACATGAGGAAAAGATTAGACACTTTAATATCCCAGAAGGTAGCTAGGTTAGTTGGATGCACCCCTCCACCTTAGTCCTCCCAAAGGCTGGATACTCATCCACCTACTCTTCTTTTCCTCGGTAGCAATAATTAAGTTTTCCCCACTGGGAGACCAGGTGGTTTCAGAAAGAAAGCAAAATGGTGGGTAGCAGCTTCTCATCTCAGCTCTCCAGCCCAGTGAGTGCTTGGTGTGTGCTTGCCCAGGGGAAGCACCAGAAAAATCCCTGGGCAACAAGCCACTTCCTCTTTCATTGATTTTTTTGGTTCAATAAGCAAACTGTCCTGAGAGATGACAAGCACCCTGATGCAGTGAGAACCAGACAGACAGGAAACCCACTCACATGATGGAACCATTAGCTGTAACTTTAAGCATATATATGAGTATCCTGGGATATCAAAGTGGTTATAGAATTTGAGGTAAGTGGTCACATCTACTCATGAATTTCTAGATAGGCTTTGGTATTTGAATAGGTTGTTGGTTTTTTTTTTTTTTTTTCAGTACTAGGGATTGAACCCAGGGGCACCCTATCTCTAAGCTACCCCACCCCCTCACCCCTATTTTTTATTCTCTATTTTGAAACAGGTCTCACTACGTTGTGGAGGGCCTCATTTAAGTAGCTGAGGCTGGCCAAGAACCTGTGATCCTCTTTTCTCAGCCTCTCAACTACTGGGATCACATATGTGCACCACCACACCAGGCTTAAATAGGGTTTTGAGTATAGATAGGAATGATTTCACCCATAATCAAATAAATGATTAGCAAAGAGCAGTCATCCTTTCTGAAAACAGGTTTCACACTGCTATAATGATATTTTTGGTGTTAAACACTCATTCTTCACTAAAGTAGGCTAGGATCATATGCATTTCTTATGCATTTTTAAGCATGGTTTTCCTAAGCACACACAACTTGCAAACCTGAGGCAATTCTTATGTATAACAATAAGGGTTACTGGAGAGGCTGAGACAGGAGGATTGGAGGTTTAAGGCCAACCTTGGCCATTATGGAAATGACTGATTAGGCTAGAGCCTTTTCCATGATGCTCAAAAACAAGTGGTGGAAATTAGATAAAGGACAAGTTCTGCATCCTTGATTTTCTTTGCTTTTAGATGAAGGGGAAAGATGATATAATCTCCTTCAACTTTATGATTTAAAGCATTTATATAGCATTACTAAAGAAAGAGAGTAGAGAAGCTTTTGCTAATAAATATGGTGACTTACTTTTCCTCATAAATGATAATGTAGATTTAAAAGGAGTACCACTTTGCTTCATGTATATTACAAAGTAGGCCTTGAATGCAAACCAGTTTATGTGGCATTTCATTTCATAATGATGAAAAGCAAGGAGGAGTGCCTTGGAAATAAAAGACAATTTTACAATATGAAAATATATAACTGTAGTATATATACTGTAAAAAATACTGACTTTATTTACTCAATAACACTTATATATTACCTCCCCCTTAGCACTTTAGGAAGCAGAGTGAAAAAAAGTAAAGGCTTTAAATTCAGATTCCAGATCTGCAATTTTATAGCCATTTACTTCGCTTTTCAGAGCATTAGTTTTCATATCATTCATTTTATAGTTTATAGTGTTACTATGAAGATTAATTGAACCAGTTATGAAGAATATGTTAATTTATCCCCAATATTCATTCTCCTCTGCTACTAAAGCACAAGTACTTGCCATTTTTAGCTGGAGTGGTCATGTGAGCATATTCTGTCATTGGCAAATGGATATAACTTTCAAGCTAAGCTATACTTCATTATTTCCCTTTCCCAGCTGGATGGAATCTTGTAGTGGTAAGCCACCTAGATCACCATGGTGGGGGAAATGTTTAAGGATGATGGGACAAGAATGAAGAAGCACAGGTCATTGACTTTGTGGAGTGACCAGATCAGCTCTGGACATCTTATACTTTGAACTGTTTTATGTGAAAGAAACAATTTCTGTCTTGTTTAACCATCTTATGGGGTTCTAAAAAAGGAGAAGAGCTGTATCCTGACTGACAGGACTGAAAACTCAAGACTAGTTCCATGCTGAACACACAGTAGGCACTGCTTTTCTCCCTAGGAAAGAAACAAACAGTCTGTGCTCTTTTCCCCAATTAGATCTTATTTAGTGAGGCAGACATATGTGAAAATAATTAACCAACCTAGGTGGTCAATTATAAATGTGTAAAGAAATGTACAAGCAGACCTTGATAAGGGTCTAGGTAGCACAAATATAAGCATTTTTAAGACCTCACCCAACGGTTCATTCAAGATTTGTATATTTCATTATAAATTTTACCTCAAAAGAAGAAAAAGAAAATTGTTAAATAAAAGGTATAAATAAGATAAAGGCTTAAAAGAAGGAACAATTAAAATGAAGGATTGTGAAATGTTTCACAGAGGATTTGACAATTGAATGGAGTTCTAAAAGATGAGACAGATTTCAACAAGTAGAGAATGAAAGGGAAGAACATTCATTCTGAAAGAGTAGAGGTGCATTTAGTGACTAGAGTGAATATTCTGTTTATATGAGTCTAGCACAAAGAAGATAGAGAGGTGATGGTGCCAAGCCAGGCTACAGACAACCACCATGTCTGATTGTACTACACTGCAAAAACCTTAGTGACAGTACTCATAAAGACTGATTGGAGCTGGGTATGGTGGAGCATACCTGTAATCCCAATACTTGGGAGGCTGAGAAAGGAGGACTGCAGGTTTGAGATCAGCTTCAGCAACTTAGCAAGACTCTCAGCAACCTAGTGAGACACTGTTTCAAAACAAAAAATAAAATAGGATTAGGGCTACAGCTTAGAGGTAGAGTGCCCCTGGGTTTAATCCTCAGTACCACATACACACAAAAAGAAGACTATGATTATAGTGGCACTCCCTAGAGCTGTAGAGTGCATTAACTGCATAAACTACATACACATTCTGTTATGGACAGGTTGTAGTAGATACTGAAGAAATTTAAGTAGATACTAAGAAATTTAAACTTAAACCTGTCAACTTTAAGGGGGTAATGGAAGGTTTTCAAGCAGGATATGGACATGTTTCAGAAAGGTAGATTTGATTTCTCATGTCTTTTCTTCCAAGATGACAAGCAAAAACAAAACAAATAAAAAACAATGTCTATAGCCGGGCGTGGTGGCGCACGCTTGTAATCCCAGCATTTGGGAGGCTGAGACCGGAGGATCTGGGTTCGCAGCCAGCCTCAGCTACCTAGTGAGGCACTTCGAAACTTAGTGAGACCCTGTTTCAAAATAAAGAATAAAAAATAGGGCTGGGGGTATAGCTCGGAGGTAGAATGCCCCTGAGTTCAATCCCCAGTACTGCAAACAACAACAACAACAACAAAAAACAACGGTTATGCCAAAAAGGGCTACCGCTGTATATAGCCTGTTCACTGCATAAACTATGTCCCATGCATGCCCAAGAACAAGGTTGTTAAATTCCTTGCTGGTCATGGTGAGTTGTTCACCCCCTCAGCAACTTAGTGATACCTTCTGTCAAAATAAAAATAAAATAGGGCTCGGGGTGTAGTTCAGAGGTAGAACGCCCTGGGTTCATTCCCCAGTACCAAAAAAATTAAGAAGTTCATCATTTGGGCTGGATTAAGTGGTACATGACTATAATCCCAGTTACTCAGGAGGCTGAGACAGGAAGATTACGAGTTGAAGACCAGCTTCAGTGACTCAGTAATACTGTCAATTGTTAAAAAAAAAAAAAAAAAACTGGACGCAGTAGCCCACCCTTGTAATCTCAGTACTTGGGAAGCTGAGTTGGGAGAATTGCAGGTTCAAACCCAGGCTCAGCAACTTAGTGAGGCTCTCAGAAACTTAGATACCTTGTTTCAAAATAAAAATAAAATAGGGCTGAGGGTGTAGCTCAGAGGTAGAATGCCCCTGGGTTCAATCTCCAGCACAATAAAAATAAATGAATATATTAATTAATTAATTAAAATAAGATCAAAATTGTACAAAGTGCTGGAGATGTAGCTGAGCAGAGGCTGAAGCTATCAGGGATATCCTCAAAGTGAATGTCTTTGACACCTATGGGCTTCCCAAGCTATATATGAAGTGACATTACTGTTAGTTGTGACCTTCCCAGGAAGGTGGTCAGGGACAGATCTCTTGAAACCTAGAAGGGTCACTCCCCATCCCCCTGCCCCAAATTTAAACCTGCTGGTGCTGCCCCTTGACCCCTACCAAATGAGTTGACACAAGAGATATTTCAAAGGTAGAATTAACAAGGTTTGGTGGCCAGCTGGATCTGCACAATGGACAAGAAGGCAGCATTCAGGTACCTGTGGTTCTGAATCTGTTAGCCTGGAAAGTGGTCTTAGCATCTGCATTTTATTTTATTTTTTTTTTTTTGCGGTACTGGGGATTGAACTCAGGGGCATTCTACCTCCGAGCTATACCCCCAGCCCTATTTTTTATACTTTATTTTGAAACCGGGTCTTGCTAAGTTGCGGAGTGCCTCACTAGGCAGCTGAGGCTGGCCTCGAACCCGGATCCTCCGGTCTCAGCCTCCTGAATGCTGGGATTACAAGTGTGCACCACCACACCCGGCTTAGCATCTGCATTTTAAATGGCAAAATGTGTAAGGTAATTTCATTGCAGATGTTCACCAGTCACTTTCAAAACATAAGACAGTGGTAATAGTTGACAAGAAAACAAAAATGAGATTTTGGACAGAAGTGCTAGAAAAGATATAAGAAGAAAGAAACTGAGTGATAATCTATAAGAAATCAAGGCTAAATATGCCTTCCCCAATGTTCATATTCTTTTTTTAATGTTTTTTTTTTGTTGTTTGTTTGTATTTTTGATGTCTTTTTTGAAAGTCCTCTGATATTGCTACATCCTTGGATGATCAAACAGGCCAGATACAGAAAAACAGAGAGAAAATATAGAAAAAAACACTATATCTTTGAAAAGGAAATAATGGGGGGAGGATGAGAAGGGAGAGAAAGAAATATTATTTATATACCTTGTATCATAACATGTATACTTTTTTTTTCTCCTATATATAATCCAAAGAGAAGATGGACCCCTTGTTATTTATCTGGAAAGTGTTAGAAGGAAAATGAGGAAATGCACAAAACATGGCATTTTAATATGTTTGTTATCTTATATAAGGAAACTATTAACCAACTAGGTAGGAATGTTATCTAGTGTTCTGGTCTGTTAATCTTTACACAATGCTAAAGAACAGAAAAAATAAGCCTCTGGCAGGATATTTGAATGTATGACTTTTCTAAGTCTCTTGTCTATCAAATTTATGACAAAGTAGTTTTTAGTAATGACTTTTCAAGAATAGAATTTGTATCTATCTTCTGGTCTTAGCCAGAAGAGTTTGAAAATAATTTTTCAATAATCTTAAAAAAGTCCCCCAAAGCATATGACAATAATGTAAGAGATGTCACAAGCTGCACCAGCTTCCTAAAGGACAAGTTGGTTTTGAAACAGTAGTTAAAATCTTGAATTAGCAAACTAGCTGCCCCTGTAGCATCCCCGAGTCACTTATTATATCAGAACAAAATAAAAGGAGAGTATGAGGGGAGAGAGCTCTTCTATAGAAAGAGAGTGAAATTTTAGGAGATAGAGGATCTTTTCACAAAAAGGCCTATTTTCTCTTTAAATCAGTTTAAAATTGCTGAGCAGCCATTTAGCCTTGAGAATATTACCACTAATAAACAGGAACAGGCAAAAGCCTTATAATTATAAAACTGTACTCTGCTCTTAACCACTGGTACAGCTCCTTTTATCTCTGCTTTTAATTTCCCTGAGGATACCCAGAGGCTATTGGGCAAAAGTTTGCAAGTCACAACTTGTTTTATTAGAAGTAATTGTGAGAACTCCAATGAAAAAATAAATAAGGTTTCAGAGATTTCCAGATCTCCATTTCCAGCCATTCCCAAGATGTTTTGATGTGACTTTAAGTGTAAAATTAAAAAAAAAAAAAATCCAATATTTTTATTCTGCACAACATATTCTCTTACTCCAACTGTTGAATATTTCTCAAGATAGGACCCCCAAATACCTGGGTAGCCTAACAACCAACCTTTCAAATAACCATCTATGCCAAAATTACCCAACTTTCCACTCTTAGGGCTACACTGGTTTTTCTTAAATGTGAAGATTCAGATCTAGTAAATTCTAACACTTGCTGTGCCATCCAACTATAAGGAAGCAAGAGGTGATTAAAAATTTTGATTTGTTATTTCACTTCCTTTTGTCTCTAGATTAAAGATGTTACGAAATGCTTCCAAACTTAATTTTAGCTAGACAACATTTAGTGTAAAATGTCTTAATTTCTCTAAGACAACTTGCAGGTTAGAGTATCTAAATTAAAAAGCCTAAAATCAGGATAAAATCAGAGTTGAATGCAGAATACATGTCCAGTCTAGACATACTATAGGTGAAAGTAAACAAGTTATCTAACCTTTCCATTGATCTCAGTTCATCTGCCCCAGTCTAGAATGTTTAGGGTAGAGTCATGCTACAGGATTTTGGTTCCCAATTGGCTAATACATTAGAATTACCCAAGGTGGTTTAAACAAATAGACCAACAAACCCTGTCACAGATTCTTGGATCAGTTTTGCGACGGGGTGGATGTAAGACATTTAAAATCACTGCCCCCCCCAAACAAACAAACAAATAAAATCACTGCCATGGGGGGGGTGGAGTCATAGCTGGGAAAACCCTGTAGCACTATACAAATAAGCATCAATGCAAGAAAAAAGGTTTTCATAAAGTGGCCTTGTCTTCCCCCCCCCACCACCACCATCCAGTGACCTGCTTTTTTAATTGTTCCAGAAGAACAGTACAATATATGGAAGTAAAAATAGCAGTTGCTAAGGTAGATTTTCTTTTTTTAAAAAAATTATTTTGATAATTTGGCAGATGGCCCAGAACAGCACTTTTATTGATTTTGCTCCCATGAAATTCCAATAACTCCTCAGTGTATAAGACAAATGTTTTCACTGTTACTGATATTCTTGTGGAGAAATTTTGAGTGTGCTCATGGCTCTTACCCTACCAAGAAGCAATGACCCCTTTAACTTGATTTTCCCCTTATCCATACTTAATCACTTCAAGTCCATTTAAATTCTCAAAGATAATTTCCTAAAGATAACTGAAAGAGAACATAGATCCCAATGAAATGCCTTCACTCTGAAGAAGCACACACCTGAGGACCAGGACAATTTAAGGCTCCTGTTTGAAAAGCAAGCACCCCAACAATGAAGGGGGTGGTTCCCTATTTCCTCATGGGAAATCCTAGAGACAGGGGTAGGAACTGAGACCTATTTGCCAGGTGCTTTACATAAGCCACTTCATTTTTTATCTTCTCTCTGCAGAAGCATATATTGCCTGCCTTCCCTTTATGGATGAGAATACTAAACTTCAAAATGGTAAATATGGTGCCTAAGGTCACACAATTAGAAAATGGAAGAACTGGATAAATCCAGGTCTCTCTGATGTGAAGCCACAATCTTTAGATCTTGAACCTTCGTCTTTAACTTTTGTCAAAGCTATACATTGCTATAGCTTAATGAACTCTACAAGATTAAAAAAACAACAGTCCTCTGCTTTCCTCTCTCCATTTCCTGCTTCACCTTGGCAATATCTCTATTGGCTGACTCTTTCTTGTATTTATCTTTGTATCTCTACATAGTATGAAATACTGCTATGATTGATTTTTCAATTTTGCTGGTCTTCCCAATATAGGGATTAAGAAATCAGTTGTCTTTAAATACCTCCTCCCTTCCTACTCTCCCTATTTTTCCAATATAGTTATATCCTATTTTTGGTTAGAATAGCATTCAACTTTTACTTTCCTTTCCCATTAGTATGTAATACTAATAGTATGTAATACTAATGGGAAAGGAAATACTGCTGAGGCACATATACAATATTCTGTGGCTGCTTTTCCTTCCCTGAAAAACTTTATCCCTGAAAAATTTTTTGTTTGCTTTGCTTCCTATTATCAGTAACTTCTCAACATATTCAGACACTTGAAGTATTCAATCAATTTCATCTTCTTAGAGGAATATCTCCTTGAGCTTTCTAACTAAACTAGATTAGTTGCTCTCTAAGTCCTTCATTTCAGGATTTTCTTTCACCTTGAATTTGGGAATTTTCTTTGCCCAACTCTAATGGAATTCCTTATTTTCGGTAGCCCAATAATTATTTTCTTGTTTTACATCTTCATTTGAGGGGCCAAATCATCAGCAAATTCCCAAGAAAGAGTGGGGAATAACATTTTTGAAACTTTGTATAACTGAAAATGTTTTTGTTACCACCAGTCCTAACAGATAGTTTGACCAGAGTAAGAGCTCTGGGTTGGAAGTAATTTTCCCTCAGAATTTTAGAAGTTTGCTATGCTGTCTTCTAGCTTCCATTTGTTTTTGGTGAAGCCCAGACCCATTTTGGTTCTTTTTTTCTTTTTGGTTCTGAAGGTTGAACCCAGAGGCATACTACCTCTGAGCTACATCCCCAGACCTATTTTTTTGTTTTGTTTTGTTTAATGTTTTATATTGAAACAGGATCTCACTAAGTTGCTGAGGCTGGCCTCAAACCTGTGATCCTCCTGTCTCAGCTTCCCAAATATGGTAATTACAAGAGTGCACCACCATGCCTGGCTCCATTTTGATTCTTGATGACGTACTTAACCTATTTTTTCCCCTTTGTAAACTAATGAGATCCTCCCCATGACGACCATGTCCCCAATATTCTGAAATTTATTTCCACTGCAATGGGTGCTTGGTAGGCCCTTTCAACATGGAAATTCATCTTCAGTTCTTAGAAATTTTCTTGGAAAAAATGGGGGGAGGGAAGTTTCCTTCTTTTTGTATCCCTTTCTGGGACTTGTGCTATCTGGGTGCTAAATCTTCTGAACTGGAACGCTTAATTCTCCCTATTCTTCCTACCCTTTTAAAATGAACTTCTCACTTTATTATAAATATACTATCTTAAGTCTGTTTTCTTTGGAGTCAGTATTATGCTGTCAAATGACAGTCAACCAATCCCAGGTAAAGAAAGTACTAACCAAGAGTAAGTAGTGGTACTTCAGGAGCTCCTCTGAATCTGGAGTACCAAAGCAAAACAGTGTTCCACTTGTTCTACTTCCAAGGGCTGAGCTCAACCAGAACAGCTGATCTTTTGATCAGTTATATGGATGGGGATTTCAAGTTTGAAGAAAACCACAGGCTTAAAGGTACATTCTCACCATCTCCACCCTAGTAAGATTTATAATTCTTTTAAAAAGTCTTTTGTGTGTTTGTGTAGGGGGAGAGGTGGGCAAGAGAAAAGTACGGGTGGTTTGGGAAGTGGAAAAGGCCTGTTCGTGAGATTTCCCCCACTGTTGAGCCTTTTCTATTTCTGGGTAAATGTTCTGCTAGGGTTCACACTTGTAGTGAGAAGTCAATTCAAATCTAAAACAGTTTCAGGATGGAGAAAGAAACCACCTTGAGTAACTGCTACCTCTTCCATTATAAATTAAAAAAAAAAAAGCCATCAGCCTTTCCCAACCCCCTGGGGTTATGAATAACAAGATTTCACATTCTATATCAGAAACTTTGCCACCTTATCAGCAGAAGTGGTAAATGAGAGGGAAAATGCATATTTTGTATATCTTAATTATATGTTTATCTCCTAATTTACAAAAAGCATCAGGAATAAAAAGCAGAAAATCAGTCAATAATGGTATATACACATAAATACTCTTGGATGGTTTAGACAGACCTTTAAAGATAATCATAAACATAAGTGTATTTTCTTTACTTGAAGAAAGAATAATCACTTCTAAATTTATTTATGATAATATACCACTTTCAGGAGAGTTATAATAAAATCAGTCAACTTCTCAAATGACAGTTTCCATTTCTACTTTCCAAGTTATAAACTTTGAGTACTAATATATCCATTGTACTAAACTGTTTATATTCTAGTTAGGCAGTCAACATAATAGAAAATTAAATAACATAGATCCAACAGTGTCAGAATTTGAATATTGTATTTTTCCCATTAGCTGGTTGGCTCAATTTATCAGGATAAACAAAGTTAAGAAAACTCCACTGACAAAACCCAAAGTGATCAAGGTTCTCTATTTTGCTGGATGTTAACTTGGTGAAACTTTCTACCCCATCATCCAAGAGCTAAAACACTTCATTGTTCAAAGACCACAACCATGAGTCTCAACTTTACCCCGCCTCCTTATTTCCATAGTACAGGCATGCACTTCTTAACCACAGGGATGTGTTCTGAAAAAACGTGACATTAGGCAATTTTGTCACTGTGCCAACATTACAGAATATAGCTAGATTATATAGCCTACTACACACCTAGTCTGCACTGTATAGACAACAAAGCATATGTGGTCCATCAGTGATCAGAATTTTTTATGTGGCTCAAGATAGTTACTTCTCTCAGATGTTTATCAAATGTTATGGGTTTAAGTGAACAATAAAACAGTAAAGCACCAGAATCTAAAGCTGTGCTCTGACACATGAGTAATCTTTAAGGGGTATCTTCTTTGAGTAGGGGCCATGTTAGAATCTGGAAATGAGATGGAGAAGGGAGGACATGCCATTTTATCAATATTTTAATACTAATACCTTATTAATATTTGCCATTTTTAAAATGGCTAGTATTAGTCTCTTTTCATAAACCAAACAAATAAGGACTCTGCAGAATATTCATGGAAGAGGAGATTAGAAAAGAAAGTTCATATGCAGCATGGGAGGTGTAGTGGAGGAGTAGAATTATGGGAAAGCAGGACATATTAAAATCTCCTGATTTGTGAGATTTCATCAGAAAGAAGAAATTTTTAAAAATTGAGAAACGTCAATAATAAGGGGAAGGCATTTTTAGTTTAGGGATACCAAATGTAAGAGGTCATGAAATTATAATACAGTAAATGCCATTATAATAAATGGCTATAAACAGTAAGATCATTTAAACATTCCACAGTAACAGTTAATTTGCTGACTGATTCCAATACATTTTCTTCAACCAGTTTAAGTACATCCTTGAAAGGATCTAAGTCCTTGATTTCTGTCATTACAGCAAGTGACTCTCCACAGCAAAATTACCTGATTGTGTTTGTTCTGCTTCTCAAAGGAACAATTCTCCTATCATTCTGTTGCAAATATTTCAAAGTCTGATACTTTAAACTTGCTAAGTAACTATTAAAGTGGAACACATACTAGTTTTCTCAGATGATTAATTTCCAGTAAGTTTTTCCTGAAAGGACTGAAGTCAGACTTTGTTTTCACTGTTAACAACCTATTTTCAGTAGACTTTTGTAAAGAAAAAAATATGGGTAGTAAATAAAAGCTATTGCAGATTACTGATATTCAAGTCTTTTACTTTTATCAGTTATTACTCATTATTACCGTTATAGAGAGTTTATCTTTGAAGGTAAAAGGAGGAAAAGTTAGGTTACTGTCCAGGATATTTACCCATGAGACCATTACCATTATTTATTTCTCCAAACGCTTTTCAAAAATTCCTTAAAAAACATTTTTCTTGGTTGTACAACAATGTGACACACTTTACATTACTGAACTGTACACTTAAAAGTGATTAAGATGATAAATTTTATGTTATTTGTAACCTACCATAATTTAAAAAACATTTTTATAGACTAGAGATTGAAAAATATAACACATGTACAACATAGATCTGAAAAGCTTGTTTATAAGCCAGGCCTGGTGAGGATGCATGTGGGCAATTCTAATACTTGGGAGGCAGAGACAGGAGGATCACAGGTTTGAGGCCAACTGCAGCAATTTAGCAATCCCTGTTTCAAAAATAAAAAAAATAGCTCAGAGTCCGTGGAATGTGCCCCTAGGTTCAATACCCAGTTCCAACAACAACAACAACAACAACAAAAAACTGGTTCTCTTGCCTGTTCTAATCCCCCTCAATTTGGATGAACAGCCGTCAAATACTGAACCTAGTTCAAAAGACTTTGCATACTAATTAATCACCCACCTTCCTGAAGATAATTCAGAATCTTGGTTTGGAAAGAGATTTTGTTATCTATTCTGAGTAATAGCCTGTATTCAAAATCATGGCAGCAAGTAGAGGAGACGGCAGAGAAGTGGCATCCACAGCATAAACCTTACCAGAAACAGAAACTAAAAGTTGACATAACTGAACACAAGTGAGTTAAATTACACAGTAATATTTATGCTTATGAGGTGTCAGAAAACAAGGATAAAAGCACTACTGGACAATTAACCAATGTACTATAAGTTTTATACCAACATGCTATTTCCCCCCCTTTTTGGTATTGGGGATTGAATCTAAGGGCATTCTACTTCCGAGCTACACCCCAGCCCTTTTTTTATTTTGAAAATAGGTTCTTGCTAAATGGCTGTAGCTGGCCTTGAACCTGCGATACTCGTCTCAGTTTATCAAGTTCTGGGGATTACAGGTGTGCACCACCACATCCAACTCTGGCTCTTTATTTTTAGTTATCATTTACCTTTGTATAATGGGTATGATTTTTTTAAAAATGCAGTCTTTCTTCATTATAAGGCAAACCCTCAATCACTTCAATAATTATTTGTTACATTAATACCAAATTAAAATAATCAAATATGTAAGTATTAACATAATGCCTGCATCCTACTGAAAAAAATACTTACTAGTGACATGAAGTAAATCTTCATAGTTCATAGCTGTGCATTGCTAAGTTATATCATCTGCATAAGGTTATATTTTTGAAAGTGATCAAAAACTGTATGGAAGCTGGGCATTGTGGCGCATGCCTGTAATCCCAACATTTGGGAGGCTGAGACCGGAGAATATGGGTTCGCGGCCAGCCTCAGCTACTTAGTGAGGCACTCCGCAACTTAGTGAGACCCTGTTTCAAAATAAAGAATAAAAAATAGGGCTGGGGGTACAGCTCAGAGGTAGAATGCCCCTGAGTTCAATCCCCAGTACCAGAAAAAAAAACTGTCTGGAATAAGCATTTAAAAAAGTTAATTCTACTAGAAACTTCTTAACACTATAGCTTATGTATTAAGAATAAGCTATTAGTTAAGGAAAAAGGGATGGGCTTTTGTTAGTTGGTTGGTATATATTCCTAGAAGTCAGCTCCACTCCATGCACTTGCACATGTCATACATACCCTGAACTGTTCTCATGTTTTTCACTTCATGTTAAGTAAGTGGAATCTATTTTCTCTCCTGCTCATTTTGAAACTGCAGTAGCATGTCTGCTTGGCTATTACTCTGTGTGTGTGTGTGTGTGTGTGTGTGTGTGTGTGTGTGTGTTGGAGATTGAACCCAGGGGTATTCTACCTTCAAGTTACACTCCCAACTGTATTTTATTTTTTATCTGGGTCTCACTAAGTTGCTGAGAGCCTCGCTAAGTTGCTGAGGCTGGCTATGTAATCCTCCTGTCTCAGCCTCCCAAGACTGGGATTACATTCATTCACCACCATGCAAGACTGGCTATTACCTTTAATGTAAGAAATCTGCTGGCAAAACTGAGAAGTGACAACAAAGTGAAACTGATGCTACCCCAGCTGAGTAGCATCACTCTTGGTTTCTTTCAAGTTATAAAACAACCTGTCCATGTAAAGGCAACAATCCTGTCTATGTAAAAGTAGCGTAACAGGAGAAAAGGGGAAAAAGAATACCAATGTATTTTACTTATCAGCCTCAGCCTACCTACTTCATTTTTCCTGGACAATGAAAAGAAGTGGTGGCAGGGTATATGACCAGTACTTTGCTCTTAACATGACTGCTGTCTGGCCCTTTCATTGACTTAGATTTACTCTATGGAGTTCTGAGCCATTTTGTTGAATATTATTTTTTGTATTGTTTTTTTTTTTCCCCCAGTACTGGGGATTGAACTCAGGGGCATTCTACCTCCAAGCTATACCACCAATCCTATTTTTTATTCTTTATTTTGAAACAGGGTCTCACTAAATTGCAGAGAGCCTCACTAAGTAGCTAAGGCTGGCTGCGTACCCCGATCCTCCTGTCTCAGCCTACCAAGTACTGGGATTACAAGTGTGTACCACCATGCCTGGCTGCAAATATTGTTGCTTTCTAAAGAACAATGTACTCTCAACTCAGGTAGTTTCAGGAATGAATTTTTTCACATCTTCAGCCAGCCTCAGCTACCTAGTGAGGCATTCCGTACTTAGTGAGATCCTGTTTCAAAATAAAGAATAAAAAATAGGGCTGGGGGTATATCTTGGAGGTAGAATGTCCCTGAGTTCAATCCCCAGTACCGAGAAAAATAAATAAATAAATAAATAAATAAATAAATAAATACATTGCTTTCGAGCAGAGAAAGAAGAAACTCTTAAATGTTCCTTTTAGGAAACCAGCATAGCCTTAGCATCAAAACCTGGTAAAATTTTGATACTGAGGTAACATAGAAAAAGATAAAAGATATAGCCGGGCGTGGTGGTGCACGCTTGTAATCCCAGCATTCGGGAGGCTGAGACCGGAAGATCCGGGTTCGCGGCCAGCCTCAGCTACCTAGTGAGGCACTCTGCAACTTAGTGAGACTCGGTTTCAAAATAAAGAATAAAAATTAGGACTGGGGGTGTAGCTCGGAGGCAGAATGCCCCTGAGTTCAATCCCCAGTACCGCAAAAAAAAAAAAAGAAAAAATTAAAAAAAAAAAGATAAAAGATATAAAATGCAACTACTAAACTGGGTGTGGTGGCGCACACTTGTAATGTCAGTACTTCGGAGGCTGAGACAGGAGGATCACGAGTTCGTGGCCAGTTTCAACTACTTGGTGAGGCCCTCCGCAACCTAGTAAGACCCTGCTTCAAAGTAAAGAAAAAACAAATTATAGAAAAAAAAAAAAAAAATAGGGCTGGCTGGGGTGTAGCTCGGAGGTAGACTGCCCCTGGGTTCAATCCCCAGTACTTGAAAAAAAGTACAACTTATTTTAAATAAAAAATGTTAACAAAAAGGAACCAACCAATATATGCTTAAACATTATATTATGACCAAGCATAAGATTGGTTCATAAACTAAGATTACACTAAAATAATTCACCAACCTAACAGGGCAAAAAAAAAAGAGCACATAAGACAGGTTACAATAAATCCCTAAAACCATTAATTTTTTTTTTTTTTTTGGTTCTGGGGATTGAACCCAGGGGCATTCTACCTTTAAACCAAACCCCGGCTCTTTTTTTTTGAAACAGGGTCTCACTAATTTGCTGAGGATATTGCTAAGTTACTGTGCTGGCCTCAAACCTGTGATCCTCCATCCTCTTGTTTAAGCCTCCCAAGTACGGGGATTATAGGTGTGTGCCAACAGGCCCGGGGGGGGGGGAATTGACAAAATTCAGCTTCCATTCCTGATAAAAACATGTCAAGTTATGGAATAATGAAAAGACATTCTCTTAATACAATAAGAAATACATATATAGCAAATGAACACTCAACATTTATTATTTAAAACAGGCTTCCATGGCTGCCAAAAAAAAAAAAAAAATGACTTTGGCAACACACTCTTTGTAAAAATTCTAATAAACTTGATAAACATTATCTATTAGGAATTAATAGTAAATCCATATTTAATGATGATTGAGTTAAGTCATCTCCAAACTGTGAAACAAGTAAGGATAGCCAGAATCAGCTATTATTGATTATTATAGAGGCTAGCAATTATTACAAAAAAGTATAAAGAGTTTAAATTACTAAATTTAAGTGACTGTTTTACTAAAAATTCAAGAGAATTTATCAAAAGTAATACATTTAGAAAGTTGCTAGATTATATAAACAATCTATATACCAGTCATAAAATGTTACAAAATATAATGGTTAAAATCTGAAAAGGATTATTTTAATGGAACATGAACAGTTTAACTTTTACCTGAAAGACAATGCTATAATATTCAAGAAATTTTTAAAAATGAAGAGGAATTTGGTCTATGCATTACTGAAAAATGTCATAATCCAAGCAGATTGGTACTTATACAGAAAGCAACAAATAAAGTAACGGATGAATCTTAAAAAAAAAAAAAAATACATGTACACATAGGAATTTACTATAGTAAGGAGGTATTTCCAGTCAGTTGGGAAAGAAGTGATTTCAATAAATGATTTCATAAAAACAAAGAAAAAATTAAGTCTTTCTTTTATGCAATGTACAAAAATGATTTTCAGATGTTGAAATGAGCAAAGCCTTAAAGACAAAAAATCAACAGACTATGTAGAAGACTTTAATAATTTTTGAGTGGGGACTACCTTCTTATATAAGACAAAAAAAACCAAAGACAGGTCTTTAAAACATTTGCCATACATTTCACAAAGGAGTAATATATCTGTATCTTAATGAGAAACAGAAAAAAATTGTGAAAAATTGGCAAAATATATGGATAGGGCACATTAAGTGATGGTTAACTACGTTATGGTACATCTAGACAAAGGAACAGCACAGTGACATTACAATAAAATAGACCAATATATGGCAAAACTTTCACTATTTTTTTTTATTTGAAACAGATCATAGAACAGTATGCATGGATAAACTTATTTTCATAAAAAGGCAAAACAACACAAATGCATATACAAAAAAAAAGATGTGAAAGGCTCTGGATTACATATGGCTGGGGAGAACATGGCTTATCATTTGAGGGTTCACTGCCCCTCTCAAAAGGGGGGGGGATTTTTTTTTTTTTTTTGCTGTACTAGGAATTGAACTCAGGGGCATTCTGTCTCTGAGCTACACCCCCAGTCCTATTTTTTATTCTTTATTTTGAAATAGGCTCTCTCACTTAGTTGTGGAGAGCCTAAATAACTGAGGCTGGCCGCGAACCCGAATCCTCCTGTCTCAGCCTTCCAAGTACTGGGATTACAAGC
>PVLC010021013.1:0-28510 GCA_004027655.1 Graphiurus murinus
AAAAAAAAAAAAAAAAAAAAAAAAAAAAAAAAAAAAAAAAAAAAAAAAAAAAAAAAAAAGTGCTAGTGATATATTACTTAAGCTTCATTTTTCTTTAAAAATAATACAAAATATGTAAAATTCTATCCTTTTCAAATAAACAAATATTACTGATTCAATTCTCTATAAAATACTATATTAGTGCAGTTAAGGCTGAGTTAGGGAAATAATTCCTATACTGTAACTGTTTAAACATAATTTGACAAGAGCTTAAGTGAATATTTCAAAATTTATTTATGAAAAACCCAGAAGACAAAAGAATATTTTCAATCTTCTCAATATACTAAAATAGTGGGTATATTAATATTACTATGTCTTATAAAACTTTAATACAAGGAACTACTTTTCCATTTTTTATTGCTTAACAACAGATGCAAGGACATCATCCTAAGAATATCATTGAAAAAATAATTACAAATGGAAATTTTATAATCAGATTTTCACTTCTTTTAAAATATAACACTGGTTATTGTGTAGAAAATAAGTTGAGATAAAATAAGACTTCATAAACATCATTTGGTTTAGTTACCAGAAAAGAGAAGAGGACTTGTTGTAGGAAAGTAGCCAATAGGCAGAACTCAGTAAATGGCTGAGTAAAGGGGTGTTTCAGTCAGCATTCTCACTACTGTAATCTGAAATACCTGATCACACAACTTAGAGGTAAGAAAATTTATTTTCTCACAGTTCTGGAGATTTCAGAGTTTCAGTCCATGTTAGGTTAGGTCTATGGAACTCAGGGCATGGCAATGAGAAGCAGAGAGAGGGAGATAGCAAATGCTCTGCTCTAACATCATGGAGCCAGAAGCAAAGAGCAAGCAAGGGGAGAAAGGATCATATATAATCCTGAAGGCCATACCCATAGGGACCCCTCATCATCAATTAAACCCTGCCTCCAAGATAGTTGTCTTATTTCCATGAGATCTAGGAGGATCTTCTAAATCAAAACCATAACAGAGGGTAGGAGGTAAAAAAGAGAAAGTTTGCTGAAGATTTTGCTATCTTTCTGACTTGCTCAAATATAGAGTGGTGACATTTAATGAAAAAGAGAAACGTATTGGCGAAAACTAATGAGTTCAGTATTATATAGATATGGGAGTAGTTAATGAGATAAAAGGAATAGAAGCATTTGCCCAGAGAGTATACACTGTGGAATCATGAGCATCCATGGCAAATCCTAAGGAAATCTATCTCACATTTAATATACCAAAAAAAAAAAAAAAAAGGAACACAAGTTCATGAAAGAGAATTGAGTAGGGGTAGAAAAAGTAAAGTTATAAATAGATAATACTTACAGAACACAAGGTATTCCAGTGACTATGCTATGCATTTTATTGAACATCATCACAATTAGAGGATGAAAGCATTATCTTTATTTCTAATGTATATACGAGGCAATGAATGTTTGGGGAAGAATAAATTATTTTCCCAGGGCCTTCCAACTAGCAAATGGTGCAACCAAATTTAGATCCTGGTCAACCTCACACCAGGACCTGAGCTATTAACTAGTCTTCTATTACAGAGAGTAAGAAGTCAAAAAAGCAATTTTAAAAAAATTTTCCCAAGACATTAATGGCTGACTATGCTAAATGTCGCCGATAAGTCGTGTATAATAAACAAATATACTTGCCCACTGATAGGATCTTGGAGAGCACATGAGACATAGGATACCCACAGCTATGCCTGAGTTAAAGGGTCCTTTGCACAAATCTGTGTTTTCTTTTAGTCTGAGTTGTTCTACATTCTCTAGAGAAGCAGTTTAGATATTGCATGATGAAGTACGCATTGCTACTTTACCTATAAAACTTCAAAACACTTTAAAACTATTAAGTATCTTTTTGGATCAAAGAATATATAAGAACAAATCAGGATGATCAGAGTCTATGTATTTATAGAATACTATTGAAAATCAAGTGTCATATAACCAAGACCATTGTTATTTCTTTTTTTTTTTTTTTTTGACCATTGTTATTGCTAATGTAAATTTTTTTTAAAAAGTTTCCTTGGCTCGAAGCACACCCGATGTACCAGGTGTCACATCTCCAAATGACTAATTTTGGGAGAGCCTTTAGAATTCTTGTATGTGATTAAATAGGTTACTTCTGAATTCAATTACCATTCATTGAAGGCTTAATCATTCTCTACTGAAACTCTCAGAGATCACTGAACCAAATCAATTAAATGAAAGTTTATTGAGTGTTGGTTATATACTCAATAGTATTATAAATAATATATTGAGTTTATGTGACAATGATTTCCAAGAAAGTATAGTTGAAGACAAATATATATATATATATCATGCACTGAGAATAAAGAGAATAAACAGGGGCTGGTTTTCTTGATTGCTACTGAACATCCTGAGGCCCACTACTGGGTTTGTTATAATTTATGAGTTCTAAAGTAACTGTTCAAACTCAGAAATGGTATGGATCACACCAACAGACTTTGTGGACTATTGACAGTATAACATTGTAGTAGAGAAAATGTATTCAAATAAGTGAGGGTGCTCAAAGGAAGTAATTGTAGTTTATAGCATGCTAAAATAATATTTACAATCTTCAAAGATTAAAGTTGAAAGACTATAGTGGTATTATCATATCATAAAACTGCAAAATAAAACATGGAGTTTATCAACTCACAATATACTAATATTAGAGACAGCTTAAATAATGAACCATATCTTTTTTTTTTAATTTTTTTTTTGCGGTACTGGGGATTGAACTCAGGGGCATTTTACCTCCGAGCTACACCCCCAGCCCTATTTTTTATACTTTATTTTGAAACCGAGTCTCACTAAGTTGCGGAGTGCCTCACTAGGTAGCTGAGGCTGGCCGCGAACCCGGATCCTCCGGTCTCAGCCTCCCGAATGCTGGGATTACAAGCGTGTGCCACCACGCCCGGTGAACCATATCTTTATAGAAAGAAAATATAAGCACAACTTTGCATATTTAGGAGTACCCTTAGGAATCACTTTAATAAAGGGTAAGAAAACAAAATGTATACCATACATTTTGGAACAAGCTCTGGATTGCTATTTCATAATGGGTTATCAAAACATTAAGAAGTTGTTATATAGATAAACTTTGGAGTCTAGAAAACCAAACATAATATCTCCAGCAACACCACAGAAGAAAAAACAAAGCTGTAAAAAACATAAATCTGCTAAGTGTGGCTTTTTAATTTCTTATTAAGTATAGGAATTAATTTGTAAGCATTTGAACTTTTTAAAAAATTTTTTATTGGTACATTGTAATCATACATCTTTATTAGGTACAAGCTGGTAAAGCATACATGCACACATTTCTCATTTAACCCTTCCCCAATTCCCACCCCACTCCCTCACCCTCCCTCCTTCTCAAGTTCAGTTTAGTGATTAACTTTGATATGTTTGTGTAAGTACATCATGTACATTAGGGTGCCCCCACATCACCTTCAGTTAAGTCACCTTCTTTGCTAGACAATAAAATCTGTGTCACATGAAATGCTTTTTCAAATTTTATTAAAATAATTTTTGGGTGTGAAATATATTCTCTGCATAAGATTTTTTCTTAATGAATATACATTATTATTACAATTAACATTTATATATATACTTGTAATAAGGACTTTGTGACCCTTTATAGGTACTTGCTACTGTTTATTAATATATACTATCAATTTTGGTAATGGTGGAAAAATAATATGATTCAAATCCAAGAGTAAGGGATAAAGTTATAAGAAAATCTCATTCACTGATAAAAATTTGTTTCCATTTGTAGGATACTATTAATTAACATTTCAAAGTACTCAATTATAATACACCTAGCCAAGTTAGTACAAATATTACAAACAAAATAGTAATATAAAACTAAAAACCAATGTGGATTATTTTTCCTAAAATATATAGACCCAGGTATGCAGCTTAATTTTACTTCTCTATTTTAATTCAGCAAAATTATATTAAATATTAAATTTAAATTAAATCTGTATTTCTTTTAATGAGAGCTTTCATATTTAATAAAACTATACAATTTGGTGAAAATTTCAAGTAAAAAGGATACATTATTGCAATTAAAAGTAATGAATTAAGAATGGACAACAGTTAAGAGAAACTTTAGACAGTAAAATAATACAAATAAAAATCTTCCAATTGCATGTCATTGCTCTAAAACACAAGAACAGTCTATAGTCCCATACATCTCGTGATTACTTGCCATAAGAGACTCCATCCTTCACATCGAAGTCAGACTACAAGTAAGGCTGATATTCCATAAACTCTCAGGCATTAGACATTCACACATTTTAAAAAATCAAACACTGAAAGTATAATGATCAACCTTCCATGAGGAACAGTAATCAGTTTTATTCCTTTATACCCTAGTAAGAAATCAGTAATAATTACCAATACTCAATCAGGTAGCCCCAGAGAACAATATAAGGGTGAAAAGTTTTGGATATAAGATCTGATTTATATATTCAATAGGCAGTCACAAGGAGAGATACTCTCCTGTCTCCTGTCTGAAGCTAATCCTCATATTATATTGAAGAAATGGCAATCTTACAAACTGAGATGCTGACCATCTATTCAAAAGACTAAAAGGATGAGCAATTTTATGTCTACTACATGCCATCAAGGGAAAGTGTGCCTGAACACACACACACACACACACACACACACACACACACACACGTTAATATAAACTCTCTTAGACCACAACAAGAATCTCCAGGAATAATTCAGTATGGATAAGAAAGAAGCATTTATTCTTCCAGCAAAAAAAAAAAAAAAAATTAGTAAAAGCCTTCTAGGGATCATGATGTGAGTTCAAATTTGAATATAACAGAGAAAAAGAACACATACTTACGAGTATGTGATGAGCCTATGATGAGCCAGGTACAGTGCCACAATTTTGAGATGTATATAATTAAACATTATACAGTTTATTAGTCTCAGTTTATAAATAAGGAATGTAGAATTCAGCAATCTGATAGATACTTGCCCTAGACAATACAGTTAGTAAGACCTGATTCTGTCTCTGAATGGTTCTAAGGATAATGCCACCTCTACGACAATATCCTCTCTCCTATTCTCAGAGAGATCACCAGTTATCTGAGAGCCACGTTGTATTAATCAGTATCATAAAAAGAAGGTTTTATTTGTCCTGAATTATTGTATTATGTAACTTTTATAGTCATACTACTTAAGGGCCTTCAGTTTTGATCTATTTCAAATGATATCTATATTTTGATATATATATTTAAAATAATATCAACTCTTCAAAAATTATAGGTGAATTTATATAATTGAAAGTATTTACCTGGAGCTCTGCCATGGTTAATAATAGTTACCTCTTTACAATACACTTTACTATTAGCAACTAATGTACCAAAATCAATTACTGATTCAATTTCCAGTGCACAGGATGGAATCAATCTAAGGGAGAAGAAAAAGAAGGCAATATAATTATTAACAATTATATAAAATTAATAGTCAAATCCATAGGGGGATATATATAGACACTATTATCTTAACTCCTAAAAAATTTGGTTTTCTTAACAGGCTTATTGATGATATAGTTGTCAATAAAGGAATTATGAAGTAAATATATGAAAATAAGATATACATTTTTAACAGAAATCAGATTAAATATATCTATGTGCATGGCATACACTTACATACTCATGTGGAGAAGCTACCCACTTATCTCAATATTTTTGTTGCTCAACATATACTTGGAATTCCTTTAGGGAATCTCCAATTAAATCTATAATAAATTCTTTTTACTCTCATCAAATGAGTTGGAACTGATCTTGATAAAGTAGTTTGAATAATGCAAAATAAGATGAAATAAAAGAAGGTAGTGATGCCATAACATAATTTGGGTTAAAACAAGATCTATGTACAAAATGATAAATGAGATTGACATTGGGATTTTTATATACGTACACACAGCCAATGTTAGTATTTCCAAGGGGGAGGGACAAGGAAGTGGGAGGGGGGACACCAAGTGCTATGTGCATGTATGTCAATGTCGACTTGATATACATTATGATGTGAGACCATAGTGCACCAATAAAAGCACATTAAAAAAATGACAAATGAGTTTTCCTATGTGTCTCCAATTTAAAGTCTTCACTATAAGCCTGCCTATAACATGTATTTTCATACATGTATATAAAATTGATTATCATTCTATATACATATTTCATAAGGATACGTTTACTTTATATTTGGATAGCAATTTATAGTTTACAAAGTACCCTTAAGTGTATTACCCTGTTTGGTACTAACAAAATTCCCCAATTTTAGGGAAATATAATTATCCCTATGTTATAAAAAAAATCAAAGACTCAGAAGGCTTAAGTGATTTCTCTAAGCAATTACCTGGATATAGGGTAACCTAGTTTATAATTCAGTTCATTATGTTTCAAGTACATTACTCTTACAAATTTAAAAATGATAGCAGCCGGGCGTGGTGGCGCACGCTTGTAATCCCAGCATTCAGGAGGCTGAGACCGGAGGATCCGGGTTCGCGGCCAGCCTCAACTACCTAGTGAGGCACTCCGCAACTTAGTGAGACTCGGTTTCAAAATAAAGAATAAAAAAAAACAGGGCTGGGGGTATAGCTCGGAGGTAGAATGCCCCTGAGTTCAATCCCCAGTACCGCAAAAAAATAAATAAATAAATAAATAAAATAAAAATGATAGCAATAGCACCAACAATATATACATATATATATATATGAGATCTTTATTGAGTTCTTAGATTTTGTGCAATAAATATGCATTAAGTCATTTACTCTACATAGTATACAACTTCCAAAATATAAATGTATGCATACTTACATAAATAAACAAATAATATCTGAATAAAACTTTAAAAATACTACTTTCTGTACTGGTATACAAATATTACTTTTTGGTATTCCTTCTGGGGTGTTTGTGTATTATTGAGTAGGTAGACATCACAAGGATCAGTCAAGACTAAAATATACTGCATTTTTTTTTGAGAAATACCAATGTTCTTTATAAGAGATGTTAATGTTGTGATATGAAAAGGGAAGATAATGACCTAAGTATACATAATTGCATTAATCATGAGTTTGCAGGATCTAAAAGAGTAGCCCATTCCACATACAAAATAAAATGTGACGTTAAACTTTTTTCAAACTTTTTCTCTAGTTTGATGTAGAGAGTGTCTTAGGAATAAATTCTTAGGAATCTTCACATTTGTTTCTCTCTCTCTCTCTCTCTCGCTCTCCACACACACACACACACACACACACACAGAGAGAGAGAGAGAGAGAGAGAGAGAGAGAGAGAGAGAGAGAGAATAATCTAACTCAGTATAAAAGGTTTGATAATACACAAAAATAATTTCTCTGCCTCTCCTACCTTTCACTTACATAAAAATATTGAAAACCTGTTCTGGCTCCATACATATAATAGAATACCAAAAGAGTTGGCCTCTGAGGACAACAAACTATCTATCTAGCTATCAAAGGAAGTGCCTATTTAAGGGTCATAGATGAAGTAATCTCTGGAAAACAGGAGGATGAAAATATCCTCTTATTAAGTAGAAATGGTCCTCAAACTCAGGGATGCTCCAAATGGTAAACAAATACCTTTTGATATGAAGATATAATTCAATTTTACTTTTATATTTTAATGGTACATTGTAGTCATTCAACTTAACTCATTCATAAAATGTAACTGCTTGAAAACAAGTCTATAGACTGCAGGTTTGTTTTCTCATTCTCTTTTAAGACATATTAAAAGTATGTATAGATTTATGACTGAAGGAAATATATTTATATACATAATGTATATACATATCATATTTACATGTTCATGTATATGTTTGCATGAAATTTGAAATATATTAAATTTGAACATTTATTTTATTCCTGGTGTTCGGAAGAAAATTCAAAGGCATAAACATGCTTAAGATGTGATGTTTGGCTAAAAAATTAATGGGACTACAAATCTGAGGGCAAAATGATGGGGTAAATATTTAACTGTTAAAAGATTACTATGGTTTTTCCATTTTGATTGATAGACTTTTTTTAGCTACATCCCTAGTCCCTTTATTTATTTATTTATTTATTTATTTATTTATTTATTTATTTATTTTTGAAACAGGGTCTGACTAAGTTGCCCAGTTGGCCATAAACTTGTGATCTCCCTGCCTCAGCCTTCTAAATAGCTGGGATTACAGGTGTGCACCACTTGTTCTGATGGAGATATATGACTAACTTATGTTGAAATAATAATATTTACTATATAGAATCAATTATATATTTTCAATTATTCAAATTTATGATGATTCTAGGCATAGTGGTGCATGCCTATGGGAGTCTGAGACAAGAGGACAGCAGTTTTGAGTACAACCTCAGCAGTGTAGAAAGACACTCAGCATCCTAGTGAGACCCTGTTTAAAAAAAACAAAACAAAACAAAAGGGTTGGATGTGTAGTTCAAAGGTAGAATGACCCTGGGCTCAATACCCAGAACGCCAAATAAATTCATGATGAAAATATTAGATATTTTAAAATGAACAATAGAAAGACCATTTTTAGGGATGCATGAAGGGGAAAGTGCTGAAAATCACTAATTATATCATCTATTTGTAAGAGCCCTTTTAGAATTCCAGAATGATTTATGGAAAGGTAGAAATAAAACATGTAGTTTCTCTATGAGTTGCCTTTCTCCTTCTTTCTCAAAAGTCACTCCATAATAAGTAAAAAGGGCATTATATATCTGATCCATATGCAGAGACTTTGAGACAAAAGATAAATTATATTCATTTAGCCAGGCGTGGTGGCGCACGCTTGTAATCCCAGCATTTGGGAGGCTAAGACCGGAGGACCCAGGTTCATGGCCAGCCTCAGCTACCTAGTGAAGCACTCTGCAACTTAGTGAAACCTTGTTTCAAAATAAAGAATAAAAAATAGGGCTAGGGATATAGCTCGGAGGTATAATGCCCCTGAGTTCAATCCTCAGTACTGCAAAGAAAAATTATATTCATTTATTCATATTCTATTCATAACCATTATAAATCCAGTTGAACTAATCTCACTCAAAAATAATTAGCAAACATATAGTATTTAAGAGAAAGAATAAAAGAACCCCCCTGGTCTTAAAGTATTCAGAATCTAATATATAGTAACAACTGTAAACTTCTAGTCTGGACAAGATTTCATAAACCTGTTTTTCCATGTTACTCCCTATTAAAAATAACTATGAAGCCTGGAAATGGTACAAAAGACAAGGAAGGAAAAATTATGAAAAGTGTTGAAACAGAAAACTGACTGGTTTAGGGTCCCAGGATTGGTGGAACAATAGTAGCAGGGTATTTTACAATCCCTCAGCAACACGTGTGTGTGTGTGTGTGTGTGTGTGTGTGTGTGTGTGTGTGTGTGTAAAATGTTGCTTTTTTTCCTTTGTATGGTACTGAGGATAAAACCTAGAGATGTTCTATCTGAACTATACCCCCATCTATTTTATTTTTTATTTTGAAACAGGGTCTTGCTAAGTTACCATACACAGCTGACACAGAATTTGTGATCTTCTTGTCTCAGCCTCTCAAGTACTGGGGGTAGAGACATGTACCCCTACACCTGGCTTCCTTAACCCTTATTTTCTGAAAAGTGTTAAAAATGTCAGCATGAAATATGAAGATTACATACCCAATTAGAGGAACTTCTATTATTTTGTTTCCTATTGAAATAAGTAGTTGGTCAAACATGTCTTCATCTTTATCAGGATGATATTCCACCATAGCTGTCATCTGAAGGCCAGAAGCAAGTGCCTTATCCAGGCTGGTCAACATCAGTTTGAACTTCAGTGGAAAAAAATAATCAAATTACATATGTTGGAAGGAAAGGGAGAGAAGGAAGTAAGGAGGGAGGGAGGGAGAGAGACCAAGCTAGCAAGCATGTGTTTATCTGGAAACTGAACCCAGGGCCTTACACATGGTAGGTAAACATTCTACACCTGAGCTACATTCCCTGTCCCCAAATTATATATCTTAACTCCTTAAAAGAAAGTAATATAGCTGAGTCTGATGGTGCTAGCTTGTAATATATATATATAACTGAGGGCTGAACCCAGGGGAATTCTACCTCCCAGCTACACCCCCAGCCCTATTTTTTATTCTTTATTTGAAACAGGGTCTCACTAAGTTGCGGAGGGCCTCACTAAGCAGCTGAGGCTGGCCGCAAACCCAGATCCTCCAGTTTCAGCCTCCCAAGTACTGGGATTACAAGCGTGTGCCACCACGCCCAGCTAATCCCATCCCTTTTTATTTTTTATTTTGCAACAGGGTCTTGTTAAGTTACTACACTGGCCTCATGCCTACCATCATCCTGCCCCAGGCATATGTCACCACACCCAACTTAAATTTAATTTCTAATTGGCAAGTAATACTTGTACATATTTATGGGGTACAATGTGATGTTCTATACAGGTATACATTTTGGAATGAACAAATAAGGCTAATAAATATATGGATCACCTCATATACTTATCTTTTTGTGGTAGGAAAATTTATAATCATCTTTTAGCAATTTTAAAATACACAGTACATTATCACTAACTATATAATTACCTAATTGTGCAGCAGATCACCAGGACTTACTCCTGCATGCATACACACACACACACACACACACACACACACACACACACACGTATATGTATGCACTTTATATCCATAGTATATATAATATTTCACATACTTTCTCCAAGGAAACATGAGCTTCAAAAATTGGAGGAAACTTTAAAAAGCAATAGACCAAAGAGGAAAAAAACACTTTTGTTCTAGTAAAACATTGCCAGATCCAGGAAAATATGAAGGTAGAAAGAGGAGAACTGATATCTGTCGATCACTTATGGTGCAGTAAGCATTCTACATCTATCATCTCACCTAATATACTTCTAAAGTCCTATTAGTCTGACATTAATTATCTCAGCATGTAGATAACTGTTAGTGTAGAGTGTAACTAATATATAAAACCACTTCAAAAATATATATTTATCTGACTCTAAACTTAATCTCTTTCTCTTCCATCATTGATCATTAACTATAGAGATCATACTGAAAATAAGTGTTCAGGGATTCTAATGCCAGATGTTTTGCACCTTATTAACAAGTTATTAACTAACATTTGCCAAGAGTTACTGGGACACCAGTCCAAAGTATAAGGAATTTAGTAAATGCAATAAGTGTCCAGTGGGGTAGAAATCATTTGAAGCAATATAAGATTTCTTAAAAAATATGAAACCTCGCACTGACCTTGAAGGATAGATGGAATTTGGAAAGGGAGGAATTCTTGCAGACGCAGGAAATTAAAATGCAAGTCAAGAGAAAGGAAGCCCAAGCTATAGAAGAGTGTGAGCAATTGTAAGACTAGTTTGACCAAAATAAAGGCCATACAAATTAGGAAAACACTATAAGATTGATAGTGTCGATAAAATTGAAGGATGACATTGAAAATTAAGTAGATAACTCTATGTTCTGGAAAAATTAGAACCGTGTCTCACTTTTCTTACAGTAACCCATTATCAACGATATACAGCGCTACATAAGGTAGAGAGTGGGTGCTTAATACGTGGGGTCAATGCAAAGGCAGAAAATAAGCACAGTCATATGCAATATAATGATATTTCAGACAATAGATCACATATATTATGGTGGTTCCATAAGATATATCACTTAGTGACATCATAGCCATTTAGTTTGTGACTCCATGATGAATGCATCTTCATCCTTAGGCAATTCATGACTGCATATCTATATCTTAAAAGAATAATTTTCTAAAGAACTTTAACAGTGATGGTGACAATGTCCCTTGCATAGCACCTTGCTTTTACTTGTTCTTATTCCTCCAAAAAGGCAATGCATTTTCCTTAATATGTTTCTTTTCTAATTCCCTTTATGCCTATAAAGGATCAGGAGTGCATATTATACCCTTGTAGCAGAGAAAAATTCAAACTGATATTGGTTTCTAACTAGTAAGCATGTCTAGCTATTGTCTCGTCAATGTCAAGACTTGTGGTCTGATATGTTTCCGTTATACTTCTAGATACAAATCTAAATAAAACTAATTATATCATTTTTCTTCTTAATGCACATAAACCATCTATGCAGGAGTTTTCTAAATACCCATAAACTAGCATTTTTCCACATCCAAAAGTAACTGCCTGCTTTACTTTCAAAAGAAAGTATTTTCAGGCATATATTCAATTGGTAGGTGAAATGCCCCTGGGTTCAGTTCCCAGTACCAAAAAATATGGAAAATGGAATATGAAATCCGTTTTATCATTGTTCCCCTAATCACTAACATAGGTTTTCCTTTATATGTACAAACAAGTATATGTAATTCTAATTAATACCTGTGAGCCAAATGTGGTGTCCCATACTTGTAATCCCAGTACATGAGAACCTGAATCCCAGTACTTGAGAAGCTGAGACAGAGCAGTCAGGCTCAGCAACTTAGTGAGGTCCTCTGCAACTTAGTGAGCGCCTGCTTCATAATAATTTTTTTTAAGTAGGGCTGGGGGTGTAGTTGAGGGGTAGAATACCCCTGAGTTCAATTACCAGAACCATAATAATAATAATAATAATAATAATAATATATGTCTTTTCACTTCTATATATATAAATGCAGATGTATTCAATGTGACTTGCTATTAGGGATATCTCCTGACATTTTCAATAATTTATCATTTAAATATCAAAACTTATCACACTTCGTATATCAAGTCTTCTGAATGATAGTCATCCATTAATATATATGATCTAAAATAACTGAGACAGATGAAATTCTGAGCAATAAGAATTTAGAAGATAGAGCCAGACTCTGAGAGGATTAATTTTGATGATAGTTAGATCTATATTCCCATTAGCTCTTAAATCTTATGAGAGCAGGGCTTTTTCCAACCACTGTTCTTCACATCTACTGCCAGTTACATAGTATGTCTTCAACAAATACTGTTAAAATGTGAAATAAAAACTTTCTACTAATTTCACAGTTCCTAGGAAGTTTAATCACTTTTTTACTCAGAGGGTAGTTAATATTTTGTCTAGTCTTGCTTAAGGCAACTACAGGACTGGTACTGCTAAAGTGCACACAGATTTGTGGTTTTCACAAGCAAAAGTCACAGAATCCCTTCTCAAATCCAGGATGAAGGAATAGCGAGGCTTTAGACCCCAACTCTGCCCTCCCCACATCCCAACTTCAAACAAAAGGAAAAACGAAACACACACAAACCCTTATGTCACCAAACCCCGGAAAATCCAAACATTTCCTTGGGAGCCTAGTTTCCCCTCCCTGGGACAAAAGGAAAGGCCCCGTTTTCAGGGCCCCCGCTCTCCAGAGGTCCAACTTCCAGCATCCCTTAGTATGTCACCTGTGGTTTTATAGGCTCCTGAAACCGTATCTTCTGGTTCCAGCGGCCGAGATTATGTACAGTGATTGGGAGACGGTACACTCTCCCAGCCATCGCATTCAGGAACTTCAGCTCTGTAGGAGTAACCCGCAGTTGAATGTCCCTTTTCGGGCTGTCTGTGTCCCAAGGAAGGAGAGAACCCCTCTCAGTGTCCATGGCTGCTCTCTGGGTAGCCGACAAATAGTTGCGGACTTCACTGACTGGGAAGAAGTTTCTTCTGCCTACGATAGGCGACAATCGCTAGGCGACAATCGCTAGGCAACCATTGGACGCTGCGCATGCGTTAGAGATACACTGGCGCTAAGGCTCGCGCAGGCATTCTAGCACGGCCTTAATTGGCTTCGGCCAAACCCTGTGAGTTCTTCCCCGCAAAAGAAGCTGCGGGTGTCCGGCAAAAGAACAGGGATCTCAGGTGTCGCAAAAGTAACTGGGAAACACTTTATGACAGCCCAAACCCCAGAAGCAGCTCATATTGTAAGGTTTGTTTGTTTGTTTTGTTTTGTTTGCAGTAGTGGGGATTGAACCCAGGGGCATTCTACCTCCGAGCTACACCCCCAGCCCTATCTTTATTCTTTATTTTGAAACAGGGTCTCACTAAGTTGCAGAGAGCCTCACTAAGTAGCTGTGGCTGGCCGCGAACCCCGATCCTCCTGTCTCAACCTCCAAGTACTGGGATTACAAGCATGGGCCACCATGCCCACAGGGTCAATTAAGGCATCAAAGTTTAACAGAAATGGGGGAGGGGGAGCGGCTAAAGGAGAAACAGAGTCAGGGGCCCACGATTTCCTGCTCAGTGGTCTTTAGGCCAGCATTTCGCAATCAGCATTTCTTACAATACAAAAATATTTAGTTAATATGAAAACCAATCAATAGTTTTGGGTGAAATAACTTGTGGTCTAACCATAATGAATAATAATGTAGGTCTATGTGTTTTGACATAGAAAGAAATCCAGTATACAATATTAAACTTTAAAAAGTGACCAAACAGTAAGCATATTGTGATGCATATTACTTTTTAAACACACACACACACACACACACACACACACACACACACACACAATTCAAAGCAATTCTTGGGTGCCTGGCGTGGTGGTGCACGCTTGTAATCCCAGTACTTGGGAGGCTGAGTCTGGACGATCTGGGTTCGCGGCCAGCCTCAGCTTCTTAGTGAGGCCCTCTGCAACTTAGTGAGACCCTGTTTCAAAATAAAGAATAAAAAATAGGGCTAGGGGTGTAGCTTGGAGGCAAATGCCCCTGGGTTCAATCCCCAGTACCACAGGGGAAAAAAAAAAGCAATCCTTTGGGTCTTCTGTTAAAATGCAGTTTCTGTTTCAGTTTATATGGAGCAGGGCCTAAGAATCTGTATTTATAACATGTTCCCAGATAATTCCAATGCTGCTGGTCCAGGGATCACATACTGGGTACCGAGACATTAGGAACTTTATTAACTACTCTAGGTATGAGTCTTCATTTATGAAATGAAAGTGTTGCTCAGTATATAGTAACCAAGCATCTTCATTGCTATATGAGGACTTTTTGAACAGGCTCACATTGACACTGCTCAATCTCTACTCTCTCCTCATTCTTCCTTTACTATGATTCCAGAGTTTCAAAACATATCAGGTACTTTTCTTTCCTCCTTGCTACTGTACATGATGTTCACTTTGAGAGGAATGCCCTCTCAATATGCCAACCAGTTATCCTTCAAGACCTGAATACGTTGATGAAACATTTTCTATAAGAGTTTTACAGGATTCTCATAGTACCAAGATGATAAAGATATCATTACTTTACTTTTTACAAGAAAGGCAAAATTAATAAGCAGCCCTAAATATAAAGGAATGTTGGCAAATTTCATGGAATTTTTACTGTCAGTAATTGAAAGTAATGGTAGTAGTGGTAGTGGTGATTATTATGTGTAGATCTGTAGGAAAGGATAAATTAAAGACATCAGCATCATTTTTCAAAGTTCTGTGTCTTCACTTAAAAATCAGAAGTGTAAGCCACCCTTGGATTTTTTTTTAATTCTAGTCACTACTTTCATATTACAGTACAAACCCTGTCTATATCCCTGAGCCCCAAAGTAGGGCTATTTTATAGTGCTGAAAGGACAACAGTGGCTCATATCATTTGAATGAATCAAGACCACGAATTCCCTTTGACCCTTTCTCAAGGAGAAGGATTGACCCAAGTCTGGGCTTCTGTGGAGAACCTAAACATATGGTGATACAAATCGAATAGAGAATAATGTTGTCTGTTTTCTTGATATTCTCATCAACTAAGAAAGGGTGTCACATAGATCTCCAAGTTCATCAAGCCTGAAGCTCAATCGATTGTGCTTATATAAACCTTCTCAATTTATTATCTACTCATTTATCAACTGAAAATGTTAGTTTTCAATGAAGCATTCTAATATCTGCATCACATGTTTACTTCTAAATTCCCTTGTCTAACTTCTCTTGTCAAATAAGGCCACAAAAAGGCTTTTTATAGAAGGGTAAACTCTTTTTAGCACAAATTTTCAACAATACATGATAATGCAATTAAGGTTGGAAAAATAACACATAAGATTGTACATAATAGTGATTCAAAACAGAAATGGGAGACAGAGCAAGATGGTGGCTAAGTAAGATCTCCCAGCAACCATCTGCCCACAGACACACCAATTTGAAATGTTGTTAACACACCAGATCACTTTTACAATACCTAAGGAAGCCAAGTGAGAAATCATAGTTTAGGGTTTAAATATAATATATAATGATTAGCAAAGACTCATTGAACAAGGCAGAAAGGAAAGGGTTGCCCATGGAACCCCTTGTCTAACTCCAAGCAGCATGGAAGGAGATGCCTCCCACTTGAAGGTTAGAGAAAGAATGAAGTTCAGGCCTTATACTTGAAACTCAATACCAGGCCCACCATGGTGAAACCCAGTGCCAGGCAGAGGCCCACAGCAGCTGCCCCAAGCCAGAACCTTCAGACTGAGGTTCTGGAACTACATTGGTCAGGTGGATAAGTGATTGCTCCGCTCCCCTTCCTTCAACCTTGGGCAGCAGAGCGTGGATTGAGACTCTACCTGCTGAATTCTTTATGAGTTAGTATGTGTTGAGAAGTAACTTAAACAACTGGAACTTCTTGGAATAAGAAGGTGATGTATGAGAATAAATTAGTGTTAGGCACATAGAAGCAAAGTAAAACAACAAAAATAATAACATGAAAAATGGAAAGCTATGCATCAAAATAAAATAACAGTGAACTCCTAGAGTGAAAATGAATATTATTTATTGAGATATAAACATAAAATCAGGTTGTTGATCCAAACAAAATTAAGTTATAACTATATTGAGTAATTGCTGAGATGGGAAGTATGTGTATGTGATTGTAACCTAGTTGGTAAGAAAATACTAAATTGTTATCTTCTAAAGTTAAAAAAATGATGTCAACTGCTGCTGAGGATATGGGACAACTAAATCATTCATAAATTTCTGTTCACATTTTCTTATTAAACTAAACATATAGTTATCATTTGTAGTAACGGCCATTCATCCTAGAGAAACAACTTATTTGCATAAAAAACTTGAACATTACAAATAGCAACTTTATTCATTATAGACAAAACGTGAAGAGTCTAGCATTCTTTAGCAGATGATGAAAATAAATGAATGATGAATATTTGTAAAAATATAGATGAATCTCCAGAGAATTATATGATTAGTGAAAACATATATTTTTTCTTTTTTTAATTTTTATTCATACATTGTAACCATACATCTTTGTTAGGTACAAATTGATAACAATATATGTACTCACAATTCTCATTTGACCCCTTCCCCAAATTCCCACCCCGCTCCCTCGCCCTCCCTCCTTCTCAAGTTCAGTTTAGTGAGTAACCTTGAAATACATTAGTGTGCCCCCCCATCCAACCCCTTCGGTTAAATCAACTTCTTTGCTTTCGAGGGTCTCTCCTTTTTCATCTGGAGACCCTCTTATACCCCATCTTCTCCCTAGCATCCACATATTAGGGAGAACATATGCTTCTTTACTCTTGACTGGCTAATCTCACTTAACATAATGTTTTCCAGTTCCTTCCATTTCCCTGCAAATAACATGATTTTGTTCTTCTTTATGGCTGAGTAAAATTCCATTGTGTACATATCCCATAGTTTTGTAATCCATTCATCTGTAGATGGACATCTTGGCTGCCTCCATAGTTTGGCTATTGTAAATTGTGCAGCTATAAACATAGATACACATACGTCATTCTGATAGTTTGGTTTCCATTCTGTTGGGTAGATACCCAGAAGTGGTATTGCTGGATCATATGGTAGGTTCGTTCCCATACATCTGAGGATCCTCCATACTGTTTTCCAAAGTGGTTGCACTAGTTTGCAATCCCACCAACAGTGTATTAGAGTTCCCACTTCTCCACATCCTCGCCAGCAGTTGTTGTTCGTGTTTTTTATGATTGTCATTCTGATTGGAGTTAGGTGAAATCTCAAGGTAGTTTTGATTTGCATCTCTCTGATTGCTAATGATGTGGAACATTTCCTCATACATTTATTGGCCATTTGTATTTCTTCTTTTGTGAAGTGCCTATTTAGATCCTTTGCCCATTTTTTGACTGGGTGATTTGCTTTCTTAGCTGTGAGTTTCTTGAGTTCTCTGTATATCCTAGATATTAGACCTCTATCTGAAGAGTAACTGGCAAAAATCTTCTCCCACTCTGTAGGCTCTCTGTTGAGGTTCTTGATAGTTTCCTTTGCTGCACAAAAGCTCTTCAGTTTAATGCAATCCCATGTATTGATCTTGCTGAGGGTTGCTTGTGCTTTTGAGGTCTTGTTGAGAAAGTTTTTACCTGTGCCTATGTGTTGAAGTGTGGGTCTTATGCCCTCTTCAAGTAGGTGCAAGGTCTCTGGCCTAACTTCCAGGTCCTTGATCCACCTTGAGTTGACTCTTGTGCAGGGTGAGAAAGTGGGGTTTATTTCCATTTTCCTGCATATGGTTAACCAGTTTTGCCAACACCATTTGTTAAAGAGGCTATCTTTTTTCCAGTGTATATTGTTGGCTCCTTTGTCAAAAATCAGTTGACTGCAAGGACGTGGGTCTGTTTCTGGATCTTCTATTCTGCTGCATTGGTCTGTGTGTCTGTTTTTGTGCCAATACCATGCTGTTTTTATTACTGTGGCTTTGTAGTAGAGTTTGAGGTCAGGTACTGTGATACCTCCTGCATGGTTCTTGTTGCTAAGAACTACTTTGGCTATCCTGGGCTTTTTGTTGTTCCAGATGAATTTAAGAACTGATTTTTCTATGTCTGTGAGGAGCGCCCTTGGTAATTTCATGGGTATTGCATTGAATCTGTAGATCACTTTTGGGAGTATGGCCATTTTGATGATATTTATTCTGCCTATCCAAGAGCATGGTAGATCCTTCCATCTTCTAAGGTCTTCATCGATTTCTTTCTTCAACTTTTTGTAGTTTTCCTTATAGAGGTCTTTAACCTCCTTGGTTAGGTTTATCCCTAAGTATTTTATTTTTAAGGGTGCTATTGTGAGTGGAATTGTTTTCTGGATTTCTTTTTCAGTGGATTTATGGTTGGCATACAGGAAAGCTTCTGATTTTTTAAGACTGATTTTGTATCCATACACTTTGCTGAATTTGTTGATCAGTTCTATAAGTTTTTTGGTTGAGTTTATTGGGTCTTCTACGTATAATATCATGTCGTCTGCAAAAAGGGATAGTTTTAGTTCTTCTTTCCCTACTTTTACCCCTTTGATTTCCTTCTCTTGCCTTATTGCTCTGGCTAGAGTCTCAGGTACTATATTGAACAGAAGAGGTGATAATGGACATCCTTGCCTTGTTCCTGTTTTTAGTGGGAACTCTTGCAATTTCTCTACACTTAATATGATATTGGCCATGGGCTTATTGTATATTGCTTTTATGATGTTGAGGTATGCTCCTTCTATTCCGATTCTCTGAAGTGCTTTTAGCATGAATGGATGTTGGATCTTATCAAATGCTTTTTTAGCATCAATTGAGATAATCATGTGATTTCTATCTTTGATTCTCTTTATGTGGTGAATTACATGGATTGTTTTTCGTGTGTTGAACCAGCCTTGCATCCCTGGGATGAACCCGACTTGGTCATGGTGTATAATTTTCTTGATGTGGTTTTGAATGCGCATTGCTAGTATCTTGTTTAGCATCTAAGTTCATCAATGATATAGGCCTATAGTTTTCTTTTCTTGAGCTGTCTTTATTTGGTTTTGGTATTAGTGTGATGTTGGCTTCATAGAATGTGTTTGGAAGGGTCCCGTTTCTTTCTATTTCACGGAATAGCTTGAGGAGTATTGGGATTAGCTCTTCTATAAATGGAAAATATATATTTTTTCAATAGATTACATAGTGCATGATTCCTTTATGTATTTAAATTGAAAATGGAGGACATATCAGTGGCTAGTTATGAGTAAGATAAAAGAGAGCTGGGTGTGAGGTATAAAAGGGAAAGAAAAAGAATTCTTGTATTGAAGTAGTTACGTTGACTTATTAACCTGAACATGAATATGAACCTACAAAAGTGAGAAAATTGTATAGAACTAAACACACACACACACACACTCACACACACACACACACACACACACATACACATACACACACACACACCAGTACTGGTATAGCTAACAATCTAAATGATATACATTTCTTATGTCAGTATCAAGATTCTGGTTATGACGTTATACTGTCGTTCTGTAAAGTGTAACCATTAAGAAAAACTTGTAAAATTTTTTGGTGGTGTCAAGGCTTTAAAATCCGAAAAACTTTACACATTTATTTCTTACAATTGCATGTAAATCTATGATAAAAATTAAATTTAAAATAAAATATAATTGAAATAAATAAAATGTATATGCTATACTCCCAAAAATGTTACTTTAGGGCATCTGGGGGAATTGTATATCAGGTTTAAAAATAAAAATAAACTTAAAAAACAAAATTTTCATTGTGTTTGTTTACAATACTCTAGATGGAAAATGTATCACTTTGCTCAAAATTCTAAATCATTCCACTTTCGTTGTGCATTTAAAAGTACATTTACTTCAAACATAGAAGTGCAATTGAACCAGTCATTGAGAAGAACATATAAATTTCTGCAGAGACAGTGCACCATTCGAGACTTTGCTCAATAAATTTGTGCCAGGCAGGCAGTTTGGTTATGTGGTTTCTAGTCATTTCAAATGTCCTCCACTCTATTTATTTATTTATTTATTTATTTATTTATTTATTTATTTATTTATTTATTTTTGCGGTACTGGGGATTGAACTCAGGGGAATTCTACCTCCGAGCTATACCCCAGCCCTATTTTTTATTCTTTATTTTGAAACCAAGTCTCACTAAGTTGCGGAGTGCCTCACTATGTAGCTGAGGCTGGCCGCGAACCCGGATCCGCCGGTCTCAGCCTCCCGAATGCTGGGATTACAAGCGTGGGCCACCACGCCCGGCTTCCTCCACTCTATTTATAGCTAGATGTTAAGTTGTGTTTTTCTTTCAGAAATGTAAATAGCCAGTAGGTGTTCTCTTGGTTGATCCATGTAAAAGGAAAGTGTGAAATCAATAACAAAGAACTTGATTTATTTTTAGATGTAACAGGTCCTTTCATATGCTACATGAGATTTTGGTGTAATTGAAATGCTAGTAGGTAATTTCAGTTGTATTTGGTATCCTCGACTAGACTGGTTGGTTTACTTTAAGTCGTTCAAGAATACTCTTTCTTTGTGGGCCACTCTCATGATTTCTTTACCAGTGTATGTAGTTACGCTTCCCTATTTGGTAGCCACCATCCACAGGCAAATATTTAAATTAGAGCTAACATTAATTAAAATTAAATGAAATAAAAATGTAGCTCCTTTATTACGGCAGCCATATTCCAAGGTCACAATAGCCATAATAAACTGTCTGATATTTTATGCTTCTATAATTTTCTGTTATGAAAACAAACTATTTCCAAAAGGTTCTAGGATAGAAAAAGTAATTGCCATTAGCAGAAGGAATTTCCAGTTAGAGAACAGGAAGATACATTTGATATGCTGTTATCTACAGCATAAGTAGAGAATAGATATCTTTTCTTCAGAGGAGTAATAGATAACAGAATTGCTAAGACTGTGTTACATTCTGATTGACAAATTAATTGCAATGAGTCCTGGCTCTGTAGCTGTTATCCCTGCTTTCTGTTTATCCATGAAACAAATCTTTTTTAAACAAAGAAAACTGAGTACGTCTTGGAAATCAAAAGAGTCTACCATATATACAGAAATGTATGTGACCAAATGCAGTAAATTAATCTCTTATGACAGCAATGTCCTTAGATTTGAGGTTCATTTTGACAATATATGAAAAATAAAACCTCTATTGAGTTTTCAAATCATTTTCTGACTCCTTTTTTCTCTTTTTAATAGATTACTCCTTTATTCACACTAGCTTTTTAAATATAAGATTTATCATATTCTATTGCAATTGTTTGCTTGTACTACTTGATTATGGGTGTCTGGATGATAAAGACAGTGTCATATTCACCTTTATGCAATAAACGTTTTAATTTAATGATGACAGAAAAATATTTATAATTATTTGTTAAATAAATGACTGAAAGTGATAGAACAGTTTGGGAATAGTTCATATCACCTTCTAACATTTTCATTCATATTTCCAAACTTAAAGTCCCTTAACTATCACAGAAGCATATTCAATATTGATTTTTCCATATTTATCATTGGGATATGTCTGTTCTTTGATGTTTATAAGATTTTCTAGGGGCTGGGATGTAGCTCATAGGACAAACCTGTGATCTATTGGATAATGTAAAATTTATGATGTGTGACTTCAAAGGTTATGTCATAGAGACATTACAGCTTTTTCTTTGTGCTGCTATCCTCATGGAGGAGAGGAACTGAGGTCTTTACCCAGTAGTTAGCACTGTCTTTTCAGGCATATAAGTGAGCCATCTTGGAATATGGTCTTTCATTCCTGGTCAGGCCTTTCCATGACTGTAGATCTGCCTGACATTTGACTGAGATCTCATAGAATACCAAAATCTAGAAGTAACCATCTAAAAAACTCCCAAATGTCTGACCTATATCAAATGTAGTAGATAGTAATTAATTATTTTCTTAAACTATTACATGTTGGGATAATTTATGATGCAGCAATACCTAGCTTATACAATTATTTCCAGTTTAGTTACAGATAATCCAAAGCACATTTTTCATTAATCAACAAAAATAGTTTCTATACAAGACATTACTATCATTTACAAAGCAGATTTGCTATTTCATCTAAATGCAAAGTTAAGTCAAAAATATAGAAACATATAGAAAAATTTAAAGGAGAGTACAAACAAATATCTCAGTCATTTTTTAGCATACCTGAATGCATCACTAGCAGTAGATTGATATTTTTTCTAAAAATACGTTAACATATACATTTTTACAAAATTTGTACGTACTCAGATCCTATTTTTAGGAAATTTCCTTAACAATACATAGTGAAGCTGGGTGTGGTGGCGCACTCTGTAATCCCAGTACTTGGGAGGCTAAGACAGGAAGATCACAGGTTCATGGTCAGCTTCAGCAACTTTGCTAGGCCCTCTTCAACTTCAAAATAAAATAGGGCTGGGAGTTTATATCAGAGGTAGAATGCCCCTGGGTTCAATCCCCAGTACACACACATACATACACAATACATAGTGATCATCTTTTCATTACACAAACACACACACACATACATATCCTAATGTATTTTTCTCTCTGTGTGTGTGTGTGTGTGTGTGTGTGTGTGTGTGTGTGTATGTGAGAGAGAGAGAGAGAGAGAGAGACAGACAGACAGACAGACAGACAGACAGATAGACAGACAGACAGACGGACAGACAGACAGAAAGTGTTTTACTGGGGATTGAACCCAGAGGCATCCTACCTCTGAACTACACCTTAAACCCTTTTTTATTTTTGTTTTGAAACAAGGTCTTGCTAGGTTGCTGAGAGTTTTATTAAGTTGCTGAGGCTGATCTTGAACCTGAGATCCTCCTGTCTCAGCCTTCCTGGGACTATAGGAGTGCACCAAGCCCAACTCCTAATATATTTTTTTCTAATTCCCTCTTTGGATATTTAGGACATTTCCATCTGTTTAGTCTCAAAACACTGGTACAACAAATACCTTTTCATGATTTTTATACTAGTTTATGTGTTTTTCTTATGATTAATTTCCTTGGGTTTGGGGAAGAAGCATATGCAGAGACATTTTTAATGGTGAAATATATTTAAATTTATTCTTATAGAGGGTGTGGGGTGTGAATCTAGTAATAGTTGTTCCTTAAAATGTTCCTGACACTCAAGCATTATTTATTGAATAATATAATTAGCTTCAGTATCTTCAGTGAATTTAAATTATATTTTATGATGTAACAAATTCCCTCATATGCATAGTCCTGATTCTAGAATATGAATTAATTTGATTTTGACCTTTCAGTTTATTTTATTCCTGGTCTTTTAATTTTTAATTTTAACTTAAGACCATCTTTATCATTTCGTATAGAAATTTCTAAAAACTCATCAATTACACAGATTTATTGACTCTTGTCATCCACTTACTTGTCTAAACTCTAGAATAATTTTTCCTGTTTCAAGAAATAAAAGGCTCTTTGTGATATTGATTGGGTAGGCCTTAAATACATAATTTTGGGAAAACTAATGTTTTGAGACATTGAATTTTCCCATTCAACAAAGAACCTGTTTTATTATTTCTTTAAGTTTATATTCACAAGTGTTTTGTGCTGGAGTATCTTTACATTATCCTGTAAAGCTATCCTTTATTACACATTATGGTTGGCATAAAAGAAAATTTTATTTTACTTATTTCCATTTTATCTGGCATCTAGTTCCATTACTGGACTTCTCTGATTAGTTCCAGTATACTTTCAGCTATTCTTTAAGGTTTTTAAAATAAAGTGTATAAATCTCTTACAACAATAATTACTAAATGTATATTTTCGTGTCAAGTATTTATCCATTCCCATCATTATGATCATCATAACTTCTTTTTCCTGGTTATATGTATTGGCCATAATAATCACAATTATGTTAAATTTTTATGTTGAAACTTGACCATATACCTGCATATAAGGAAGTGTTTCAGAATTACTGTGTCAATTGAAAAAACATAGGACAAACTCAAATCTGAGTTATTTTAATACAATCTGTATACCTACCCCTGATCTACTGTTTCATCCTCTATTCCACCATATTCATCTCACTCTTTCAAAAGTTTCCAAGGACAAATCCAATGGACACTTTTCAGTCTTTTTGCCTTTTACTGAAATATTTTATACCATTGACTCCCTCAGTACTTTTGAAGTAACTTCCTACCTGGATTTCCCAACACTTCTCTCTTATTTCCTTCTAGTCCTTTCTCTATTCCTCAAGGCTATTCCTCTAGATAACAAGTAAAAAAGGCATGTCTTTTTTTTTTTTCTTTCCAAGATACTTTTTTTGGAACTTTCCCATACACTGACAGGTTTCTGGAACTGATCATATTAAAAACGATAGTTTTGACATCTGAACATATTCAAGAGCACTGCAGGTAAAGAAAAAATCCACAGTCACTGTCCCCTCTAATCACATGCAATTACAAGCCTGTCTGGATAGGTTTTGTGCACAGATTTTGTGATAAAATGCCTTAGAAACTTTCAGAGTGTGACTCAAGTTTGTCAGTTTCATCTGGATCCAACTAGTTTTCTCCATTCCAACTATCAGAATTCTATTTTTATCCGTAATAGCAATTGAGAGACTTGGTGAACTTGTGATTTCAACTACCATTGTAATTCAGTAACCCACATACTTAAATTTTATGTTTGATTTTCAGCAACATCAGCCCTGTAGCTACAAGAAATAAGAGCTTCTTTTAGGACTGTCGTGGAAGTTCTTTGATTCACAGACTATAACTTGAGCTGGGATTTAACAATCTTGAGCTTGTCATTTTATCTTTGTAAGCACTCAAGTGAACTCAAAAGACTCTATCCCATACTACAGTCCTTTCAGTCATAATTACTGTCATCATAATCAAGTGAAGCAGCCATTTGGTCTCCTAAGGCACAAGTTTCACTTGGCATTTCATCACAATCAACCACAAATAGCTTGATTAATTTTGAGGCTTCCAAATGCTATGTTTTAGAGCCATTGATTTTTCCCATTGGAAAAGATCTCAGAACTGTGCTCAAGCCCAAAAGCATGACCAATCTACAATTCTGTCTTTGCTAGTTTATCTTCTAGGAACACTGCTAATACCAATTGTGTGTCATTATGGAATGAACTGAGGAAAATCACACCGTAATCTGAACAGGAAAAGCTTCATAAGAAACTACTAGCTATAAGTATAATTACATTATTGACATTATGAGAAAGTGGTTAGTAGTACAAAGGATGACTCTGAAGAATATAGAAATAGCCAGAGCCGGGCGTGGTGGTGCACGCTTGTAATCCCAGCATTTGGGAGGCTGAGACCAGAGGATCCGGGTTCCTGGCCAGCCTCAGCTACCTAGTAAGGCCCTCCGCAACTTAGTGAAACCCTGTTTCAAAATAAAAAATAGGGCTGGTAGTAGAGCTCGGAGGTAGAATGCCCCTGGGTTCCACCCCCAGTACTGCAAAAAAACCCCCCCAAAAAACAAAAAACAAAAAACCAGAAATAGCCAGTGTTGTAGCCAAACATGGTGGTGCACGCTTGTAATCCCAGTGCTTGGGAGGGTGAGACAGGAGGATTGCAGGTTCACAGCCAGGCTCAGCAATTTAGTGATACACTATTTCCAAATAAAGAATAAAATATAGGGCTGGAGGTGTAGCTCGGACGTAGAATGTTACTGTGTTCAATCCCCAGTGCCACATACACACAAAAAAAATCCAATGTACAGAGCAGTCATTATGCTAGTTCTAAGATAGAACTCCCAACCCTTAGCACTGAGATCCAGAGCACAGTCACAATTCACTAAATGATAGAAAAGTTGCTCTGGTATCACAGTGGCAGAACTTTCTAGAAATCTTCCCTCTAGGGTAAAGAGAAAAAAATTGCTTATGGAGAGATGTTTCATCAGAGACACTCTGTTTCAAAACTGTTGAGGAAGGGTTCCAGGGGAATCTACTTATTGCTGGATGCTGCTGGACACTGCATAATGTAAGAACTAGGCACTGGAGAAATTCTTTGGGCTCCAGGAGCCTAATGTTGTAAAGAATCCTTCTTGCTGAAGGAGCCACTGAGTCAGCACACTGGGACCAGGAAGCAAATTCCCTTCCCTCTTGCAAAGCATCTCCAGTGCCCTCTACTGAGAAGAATTCAGTGTCAACTGGCAAAAAACAAATTATTACATACACACACACACACACACACACACACACACACACACACCACAAATCAATACAAATGCAAAAACTAGTGAAATATGATTAAATCAATTGTTTTGTACCAGTCTCAATTTTTTGGTTTTTATATGGTAGTGTAATTATGAAAAATAGTACAATTGTGGGAATCTGGAAGAAATATACAGGGACTTCTCTATGATTTTTGCAGTATCTTGTGTGTCTATAGTTATTTCAAAGTAAAAATACAAAACAAAAATCATATCACATATGTTCCAATTACACCAATTCCCACTTGCGCATCATTTTATTTATGAAAATAAGCACTATTAGTTTTAATACTTTATCTTAAGATGCTCTAGACAATGTAAAAATCACAGGGATATTTGAAAAATACAATAATATACTAATGGATGCAATGAAGATGTTTTAAGTGTGTAAAAGTCAAATATAGTACATGATTTTAGCTTAGGGAAATAAAGCATCAGGGTAGCCTTCATACATGAATAATGTTAGAGTCTATCAGAAAGTCAATATGTAAATTCTAAATGCATAATTTTGTCAGATAATAAATACCAAATAAAATAATTTGTGATTATGTTAAAAACAAATCATCTAAGACCTTTTATGCCAGTGTCTATGTATTTAAATATATGTGCTGGGGAAGGAATATTGACTGCATATTTGAGCTTTAATAATGTTTATGACTCAATTATGTTGCAAATAATAGAAAGTACAATTCAAATCAAATAAATACATGAATAGCAGATGGTGGAAACTTGGGCAGCTTACATAAAATAATACATGAAGTAAAGCATCAAGGTTAAAAACTTGTTGACAGACTTGAAAAATGAATTTAAACTAACAAGCTAAAGTTAAATTTAAAAATTAAAAGTCACAAAATCCTGAAAGAATAATAATTGTCCATATGGGTTACAGTATAGATTTAGTGGTCAGTCTATCAAGGTTGAAATTCTGGTACTACTACTACTTAGTAATAAATACTTGGCATGACACTAACTACTCTGTACATCAAATTCCTTACTTGTTGAGTGTAAATGATGATGATGTGATGGCATTGATGATAATGATGTAGATGTTTATGTTGATGTTTGATGATGCCTACCCAGAGGGTGACTGTGAGGATTAAACAAATTAACACACTGCAAAGCACCTAGAATAATCTTTGGCACAGATTACTCTTTTAATATATAAATGTTTGCTGTTGAATTAGTAGCTATGTTGCTGCTTGAAAAGTTTGCCTGAAAATAAAATCCTTACTATCACATGAATATATAATTGAGAAAAATGAAGAAACTGCGAGTGATGAGGCATCACTGTTCCATTTGAGTCAATCATCTGAGGTGACTTGGAAGTGTAATAACTGCAGAAAAAGGCCCTAGGCTTTGGAATAGGCCTGACACAGAATCACAACCTGCTTCTGACATACCAGCTGCCGGGGTCCAGCCCTAGCAGGAGTCGGGGGTCCGTCGACAGGTGGGGAAGGAGACGAGGTCGTGAGAATACGCACACCAAGTGTAGTGATGAAGCGTATCTACTTTATTGTTCACAAGCAGCTGGTTTTATACATTTCATACAGCAGTGAAGTACATAGAACAAGGAAGTTTATGGGCAGGTCATCTGACAGT